>JAOVVB010267604.1:0-18455 GCA_028570985.1 Heterobranchus longifilis | reverse complement strand
TTTCTGTCATTCTGTCTAAACAAGCCATCGAAATCTATTTCTGAAAACATTTTATGCGAGAAATAGGCAACGCCACTTCTTAATCTTGTTTTATTTTAGAGCTACATCGCCTCCTTTCATAGTTTGGTCGAAGTTTTGGGCGCCGGCCGCGTCGCGCTCTGTGCCATCTCGCTTTCAAAATACAAGCTGCCCCTCCCCACTCGCTGTGGTATGGTACAGTACAGTGGAGGGAGGAGGCGGAGATTCACATGCACTAACATGCACGCGTGGCCGTCCCTGCTTGTAAACAAAGAGGCTGAGAACAACACACAGAGTGTGACGTCACACTCTTCTCCAGATGAAATTACACCACAAATTCTTTACATAGCCATTTTTTTCATTCATGAAATCTAAAAAGAATGAATTTCGCGTATTGCTCCTTTAAACATAGCAAATTTCATGGTTTAAACTTCTACACAACAGTACAGTTTTTCAAGTTTCATTCTTTGTCCAGGATAATTTCACTTTTTATAAACCAAACCCATTCAATAATGATTCTTAGTATAAACTGAATACTAGTGGTTCAAGAAAAAAAGGTTATTCTCAAAGTCTTGTCAAAAACTATGTTGTAACGGCTTTTGCGTGTAGATCATCGTAATGCTGTTCAGGTGAAGATGAATGTATGATATCATCCGGGTAGACCATGCAGATCTTGCCATGGAGATCTCCCAAAACCAGCTCCATAAGTCTTTGAAATGTAGCAGGGGCATTTTTCAGCCCGAAAGGCATCACTTGAAACTGGAACAAGCCAAATGGACAAATGAAAGCTGTTTTTTCTTTGCTACTTTCATCCATTGGCACCTGCCAATACCCACTGTTCAGGTGGTGAAGACAGATGATCCAGACAATGATTCCAAAATCTCTTGGATATGCGGAATTGGATATGCATTGGTTTGGGTTGATGCATTCAGCTTCCTGAAATCCACACAGAATCGTGACTTGGGGTTGTTCTTCTTGGGAACAAGCACCACTGGAGCAGCATATGGTGAGGTAGAAGGTGTGACCATTCCTGCTGACAACATTTCCTCAATGTGACTTTTCGAAGTTTTGCAGGTGAACAGCGGTATGGTTTGTCTGATGGGCATGTTATGGGAAAGCAGAATGTTGTGGGATGATATACAGTGTCTGCTGTGCAGACGTCTGTGTTCAGTTGAAGTTGATTACCATCCAAACAAGCATCCAAAAAACCAGCTGAGGAAGAATTCTGCAATGCTGTTGTAGGGGAAACAACAGAGTAAATGGCAACATGAGATGGCAGTGGACTCCTCGCAGGTGCAGCCAGTTGTTCCCTTATGAAATAATATTTCCTTTTCACAGCCGATTTGAACCAGTACGTGTTCTCCGACACATCAATCTGCAGCACGGAAAGGAAAACAAAGTCCAAGGACAACAGGAAGGGCGAGACATGAAGTTGGTAAGACCACCACCTGTACTTTTGCAGATTGTCAGTGACTGTTGAACTCTAACTCACTCCAGCTGAGAGGATATCTGCCTGTTCCATCAGCCAAATACAAAGGACCTTGAACCCAGGGTTTCAACACATCTTCACTTCCTCTCACTCTCATGAGAGTGTAGGAGGAACCGGTGTCTAAAATAGCAGTTCCCCTCCAAGAGCTTCTTTCCAGACTCATACTGTGGACAGGCTGATGGAGGATGGGAGTTTTCACAACAGCAGCAGTAAACTTGGGGGAGTTGAACTGAGCCGGTGGTGAAACTGCATCAGGCTTAGATGGTTTTTACATCATTCTTTTCTGTTGTTCATGCTGACGTTGGTTTTCTCTATCCTTCTCCAACTGCTGACCAAGACGAATCAATGCCTCCACTGTAGTGATACTGATGCCTCTCAGCTGGCTAGCCAGTTTAGGGTTGATATTCTTCAAGGTCAACTTGACAACTTGCTCTTCAGTGACCTTTGGGTTCCATCTTTTGCACAGGGACCGGTATATGTATGCAAAATCTCATATGCTCTCATTCTCCCCTTGTACTCAAGTCCTGACTCTCTCTGCAAGTTCATCCTGGTAATCCTTTGACAAAAATGCTGACCGAAATCTGTTCTCAAATTCTCTCCAGGTGGTAATCTCCAGGCGTGCAATATCCCACCAATCACGGGCTGTTCCGGGCAGCACAGTTGCAAGGAGTTCAATATCTGTAAGCGGATGTAAAGCCAGGAAATTGTTACATTTTCCCAAAAATAGCAAGGGATCTTGAGTGTCCTCCAGTCTCCCAAACATTGGAAAGTGCATTTTAATTGGGCTTTTCCATGGTACGTAGGGCTGGACTCATTGTGAATTTTAGTTTGTGCTGGAGAAAGGGGTTCCGGTTCAGCCCCTCCTGGGCACATAGTGGACTGCAGCTTTTGCCGGGGTGTCTGAGCAGGCTGAGGAGTCATAGTGAGAGTCTGTGCAAAGGCGTGGACAAGTGTTGGGGGGTGCAATGATGCTGTGAGGCTCCGAATATTTGACATTTCCTCTGTCAGTGCATGGACGTTACTTGCGCAGTGCGTCACTTCCTCCAAATGTTGTATTACAGATACCATTGGGGAAATTACAGATTTGAGGTCAGTTAACAGTTCAATGTGATATTGATTGAGGCGCCAGTTTAGAGTGCTGGTGAATTGGTTATGGATGTATTGAAATTGTTTATCCATCTTTTCCTCCAGTTGCTTTATTTGTGCTTTATGCATTGTGGTCATTTCCTCTGTACTTTTCTCCAAGCAGGTCGTTAGCTCCTCCTGGTGGCACTTGTGCTCAAAAGAGCACAAAATGGGATTTCCGTTTGTTCTGCCCTTTTATTTTCAGGCTCTACCTGTGGAAGGGGAATTAATGGATCCAAAAGCACTGAATTTCCACCAAACTCCCATTTCCAACAGAGATTGATTGGTCCCTGTTTCATTAGTTGCTGGGGCTTCTCTGCTGAAGTTTTGGCCCTCATAGGATCCTTCCAGAACATTTTCCAGATCCAAACTGGCGTCCATTTTACAATATGCACTTTTTGTGTCTTTGTCTTTTTGCTTAGTCAGTCAATGTGTGTCACTTTTTACACAAAATAAGGGATTGTGTGTCCCATCTGGGGCGCCATTTTTTTATGCAACGGCTTTTGTGTGTAAATAATATTTTACAATTTATGCTGGGGTGCCAGTCAGGGAAAACCCTGACAAAATTAAGTTTAACACACTAAAACAAAATGTTAGCCATCGCAAAGGGTGTACACCTTAAATGTTGAAACAAATTGCTCATACAACCTTCTCAAAGTGACAATTGTCAAAAAGTAAGCAATTGACAAAGGAAAGACCATGAACACAGAACTTGTTTTTTTTTCTTTCAAATCATTAAAGTTGTATTCAAATAAACACAAGATATTGATAAACACACAAATCAAAATAAACTTAATAATGTCCACAACAAAATATCACCAGACTTCTGGGAAACACAAAATAAAATTAAAAAAATGTTTCAGTTAAAAAAACAATTCAGTAGTTCACCACTGGCTTAGAACAGCACCGTTTTTCAATAAAGTTCAGTTCATGAGAAAAACAAAAAACGAGTTTTCAATTCAGTTCAGTTAATTACAAAAAAGGCTTCAATAGAGTTCAGTTACTGAAAAATACGAGCCAGCAGGCAACTTGGTTTGACAGCGAGTCATAAAAACACGGTGAACGTTACCAGCATGAATGCGCAGTCATTGTCAGTCAGTCAATAAGTCAATCGATCAGCTGATTTGTTTTTCCGATTACTCAGTACTGACCACTCTTCACTTCCTGGTGGTTCTTGCTGCTTGCGTGAGTTTGTCGAGGGTTTAAACTGCCTCCACTGAACTTTCTACCACAGTTTTGCGGAGCTAATCGCCACACCGACAGCCACACTTAACTCTTCTAGTAAGCGCCATTCATTAGTTTCAGCGGGTGACGTCACTTGTAAGCGACCCTGCTGAGAATGGACGTAGGCTGAGACGAGACGCGCAGACGTTGGTGCAAGGTAAAAACATAGCTAGGGAAACTGTTTTGCTTATGGGTATTTTCGCAATCGTTACAATGTGCGTCATTTGCTCTAAACTTCTCAAGGTCTTGAAATAAAAAATAAAAATTCCATCACTTCAGTTTTGTATTGTGTGTTTTCATGCCAAAAGTAATAATAAATAAAATAAAATAATAATAATAATAACAATAATAATAATAATAATAATAATAATAATAATAATAATAATAATAAAAGGACTAGGAAACAAAATACTCATCATACTTTATTTTTCTTTTTTAGCTTTACTTTTGTTCAAGTTGAAACTTGAAAAAACAAGACCTTTGTGGACATGAAATGAGGGAAATGATCAACAATCATTTTCATGTTTGCCATCTTTGCCTGGCAATGTGTCTGAAAAGATTCAGGTCATGGTATCATGAGCTGTTTTTTTGGAATTCATGGTTATTCGTGGTTGAAAATTAGGGTTTCATTTGGGACTGCAAAGAGGCAAGTAAGTAAAGGGTCTGAGTGCTTCATCCACCATTTGTTATTTGAAATATTACTTTAGATTGTCTAAGTTAAATGACATTATCCTTATAAACTAAGTTCACTAACAGTTCATTTGACTACTGTTAATATTACTGTTGGCTAAAAGTACACAGTTTAACTATAATGTTACTTTACCTGGCCAGGTTCCTCTGTCAGCCTGAGGTACAGGACACGAAGGCACTGACAGTGAACCATTTCCATCTCAAGTTAGATGAAATAATAATTTGAAGAAATAATCAAGATTCTGCTTCTCACCTTCAAGGCCCTTCACAACCTCATCCCTCTGTACCTTTCTGAACTTCTCCACATCTACACTCCTTCACGCATCCTCAGATCTTCTTCTGCCATCCAACTCACCACACCTTCTGCCCGTCTGGCTACTATGGGGTCGAGAGCCTACAGTTATTTTGCCCCCCGCCTTTGGAACTCTCTCCCACAAGACATATGCAATATTGACTCTCTCTCTCCAGCTTCAAATCCCGTCTCAAAACTGACCTTTTTAAACTGGCATATTCTTGAAAACCTCACTCCCTTCTCTAACTCTTTATTTTCTTCTTTGATCTAGTTATTGCATTAATTTCTTATTGTTTGCTTGATTTTAAGATATGTTGATATACTTGTTTTAACTGTGTCTGTAAGGCATCCTTGAGTGTTTTGAAAGGCGCCCATAAATAAAATGCATTATTATTATTATTATTATTATTATTATTATTATTATTATTATTATAAAACAAAATAAAAATGAGGGCAATTTCTAACTGCTCCATTTTCCAACTTTTAACGCCTTTAATCCCAGCAGCGTAATCAGCTGTATGAGCTGCTGCTGTCAATGTTGCTAAGCAACCGAAGCAGCACTTTGGCTGGGGCAGGAATAGCTAGTGACGGAGCTGGAAATCCTCCCTACACTAGACCGTCTCATTTAACAATGCTCGGTTCCGGCCTTCCCGCTCTACAAAGGACAGAGCCTTGTAGACCGCGTCCTTTGAAGAATGCAGCCCCTGAATTGAGACACAGCTCTAGAATTATGTTAAAAGAATGAGTTGAAAGATTTATTGTTGTTGTTGCTTAAGTAACAGCAATATTTATTCAAACAGAGTAAAGTGACATATTTGTTCCACACATAACTTACAGAACAGGGCTGGACAATATGACCAAAATCTATAGCACAATGCAAACTTAACTATAAAGAAACAATATCAATATATTTTCTTAATATATCAGTTCCTGATAATATCTGCTTTCTTGTACTGGCTTTCTGACATTTGTCCAGTTTATGTTTTTTTTTTTTTTAAATTGTATTGGTATATGAGTGAATTTAGGTTTGTAAGAGATTTATGATCAGTAATTTGATAAATTAAGTGTATTGTCCAGCCCTGCTCCAGAAGTTATGGCCTAGGTCAAGGGAACACAGGACATAAATGAAATGGACTCTGTGGAGAAAACAATAAATGGAACCAGTCCATGAGCAGGTTTTTCATCATCCCGAAGGGAGGACAAAGCAGTCAAGATGTTAAGTAAAAGCTCCTACAGGTGAATCTGCATGCAATTCTCTCAGTACACACAACAGATAGTTCAAAACTGAATGAAAGCAGCTCAAATGTACACAACTGAATGCACAATCACAATCAACAATCATTTTCTCAGCACTGATGAAATGATTAACAAGACTCCAAAGACTGATTTCCTCCAGACTGAAATTCATATAATAAAGACTTGGAATAAAATTAAGTGATTGTGCTTTTATAACCAAAGTAGGACAAATAATACAAAGACAAGATGTACATCACTTATAAAACATTAACACGTTATATAAAATTTGAATTTGAAGCACTTCTGTGGCAGTAAACAATTTTAAGAATTTACAAGATGGCTGGTAATGACTGAATATCAATTACAGTAAAATAACAAGACAACTGACAAGCAAAGATCATGTATGGACCGCATCAAGCAGTCGCCATGGACAATATTTCTGTAGACACTCACAACCGCCATCAAATGTGCATTCATCTGACTTTACTGAGCAACCAGCGGTACAAGCTCCTGGAGCCTGGTCACCCAAAAAGCAAACAATAAACAGTGCATCAAATTGAAGTCTACAGACTTAAACATGAGGGCACTTTTTTCTTTTTTTTCCAACACCTAATGAGAAATTTGAAGTACAAAACAATAGCATGTATTGTGCTGGATTTTAGAGTCTTTTCTTTCCATATTGTAAGGGTCAAAGTCCTTCGTCTGAAGCATATTTCTTTTGTGGTCGCATTGCCTCTTAGCTTTTCAGGAACTGTGAAAACAAAATAGTCATGTTTCTCCCCATTCAATTGTTAACTTGTGTCACATATAATAAAAAGCATGCATATATTTGGAGAAATGTACAGAAGCCCTAAACGGTCATAAATTCAAACATTTTTTTAAATGCCGTTATCTCAAGATCACAAGTTAATTATCTCATTATCTTGAGAAAACAAAAGATCGTTTCCTCTTTTTGCTTATAATGTTTGTTTATCAGAGATCAGAAGTTTAAACGACCAAAACTGAGCTGACTGTATAGTCAGAGATGTCCTCAACTCAAATGTACCCTATCAGTCATCGTCAGGAATTATTCATTTACTTTTTTTCCAGAAACCCAAAAATAAAAAATAGACATTTCCCTCACAATTTAGTGGTATTTCCTTTTTAATTAAAAAAATAAAATAAAAATAAAGGACACAGGTAACATGTTTTATACTTATTGTTAACACCCTATTGAAAAACCGGATGCACTTCACCAAGTCCGTCACCGTCAGCTCGATCTGGACCGTTTGAACCTGTGATCATTATAAGTAATAAGAGGAAACAATATTTTGTTTTCTCATGATAACAAGTTAATTATCTCGTTATCTCGAGATAAAAGCTTGTTTTCTCAAGATTACGAAATAATTAACTTGTGATCTCAAGATAACGGCATTAAAAAAATATTTGAATCCATGACCGTTTAGGGCTTCCATACAAAGAACACTAAATAGTTAACAGGGGATTTTATATGTGGAGTTTTGTTCCCGATTTTGATTTACCTCTTCCACCTGTCCTGTAGGTGCCACCTGTCCTCCCTGTTTGGTCCTTGAGTCTCCACATGACATAAAGCTGGATGAATTAGTATCATCAAGCTCCCTCTGAGCTTGACCTGATGGGAAAGAGGGACGGCTGTACAGAAGGACATCCCCAAATTCTGAGGGAGAAACAAAAAAGAAAACATTTTAGTTGGCTAGTCACTCAATTAATACACTCTAAGTCACTGTAATTAATTAAAAAGTTGCAAAGTGTGCAATATAATCCATTCAGTGCCTGAGTGCTGTCGGCTTTTGCCGCTTCCTTTTCCTCCTATTGGAGTTTTGTGCTTGTCCTGGCTCTCTTTCTGCTCAAATGTAGTCTCCCTGACCCTGTGAGTCCCAGTGCTGCCTCGTCGACCCCGGGCCTCCCCAGAGCCCATCCGAGGCAATGTGGCCCCCCTCACTTTATAGTCGCCGTGGGACATCTGACTGGAGAAATTCATAGGCATGCAAGAGTCTGGGGACACAGTAAAGCACAGAGATCCAAATGTTAGAATTATTAGGAGATTAAAAGGAGTAAATCTCTAATCTCTTAGTTCAGTCTTTACCATCATTGAAGACATCTTTGGGTTGGTAGCCCTGTTGACCAGACTGATTCTGTTTATGCCTTCTGGGTCTTTTGTGTGTTATTGCAGGACTCATGTTGCTGTCTGTGGACATGGGGCTGCTGGGCCGCTGGTGCCGCCGGCCTGAAATATCACACAGATTTAGCACAAATATTAACTGTTTAGATCACATAAAATGGTACATGTAACAGTAAACTTAAAGTTGATACTAACTTTGAAATACTAATTTCATAGTCATTTTAAGTGTCAGAGTCAATTTTCAAATAAAAACAAAATCAATTTGGGAGATTTTTAGGATATAGTCATGATATATGACATGGTAATCATCCTCTGGGGACAATGAATGGCTATACAAAATTTCACGGCATCCATCCAGTGCACTGGACCAAAGTGGTCCCTAGAGCCAGATTTGAGCACAAAAAAAACCCTTTTGAAATGGATAGATTGTAAACCCCCCAACAATAGCTGGATGGCACAAGATTATTTTTTGATACGATACCTATGGAATATTTGACATACAGGTCTAAATGCATGATTACAGTATTCTATAACATTTGGTACTAGACTGGCAGGTATTATGATAAAAGTTATGGTGGATCACAGTTAAGAAACCACATGATGTACTAATGCATAACTGATTTGCTTTGGGGTTGCATGGGTTATAATGTGCTTCAGTGTTGGTGACGCTGTACTGTAGAAATGTAAGACTTGGATGCTATCTCTAATGGGGGTGATCTGCTCCTTTATTTGTCTATATTATTTTATCATTTGCAGTTTTTGTTGTGTGACATGGCCTCCCCTGTTTTTCTTGTTACTGTTTGATTTGTTGATTTGTCTTCATGTTTGTTTGTGTCTTAGTGTTTCTGATGTTGTAGTGCACATGGGGAAGTGCAAAACTATGATGCTGTCTTTGATGGGGATGTGATCTCTCCCTATGTTTGTTTAATCTGTGACATAGCCTCCCTCTCTGATACTGTATGGCCTGTTGGCCTGTGTTGTACTTGTACTATTTTTTGTACCAAACAATAAAATAAAATAAAATAAAACCTTTCCTCCCCAGAAGCCTTCTCACCTGACTCCTCTGGGTATCTGCACATGCGCAGGCCTACAATATCCCGCGAAGAGGCCACTGCCTGGTTGAAATCGCCATCTGTAAAGAAGGATCCTTCCGAAGTACTGACAACACTGGACCTGCCAGATGAGATGTTGTCCTCAGATGCTGAGCCCCAGCTGTTAACCATGGACCCTGTGACTGATCTGTCCAGATCCCCGGTGCTGGAGGCTGGGGTCTGCTCCAGCCCATGGAGGAGCAGCTTGTGTGGAGAGGGGTGATGCAGCTGGTGTTTGTGCTTCTGCCGGTTGTGGTGTTGGCTGTAGTGACTTTCAGCGAGCTCTGCGTCTGTCTCCTCCTCTTCCCCCTCCTCCTCCTCCTCCTCTTCCTCCTCCTCCTCCTCTTCCTCCTCCTCCTCCTCCTCTTCCTGCACATCGGTGTCCATGCAGAAGGGAATGGAGCTGTAGGTGTGTGTTGGGGAAAGAGGGCGAGGGTGGCTGGAAAGTGCATTACAAAATCTGTGCAGTCTTTTCACAACAAAAGAAATGTTTACAATGATTAAATTCAGTGACAGAAAGGTTAAATCTGGTTACCTGAGGTGCTCGGTTCCATCGTGCAGGCCATTGCTCAGGTCTCCCTGCGGTGTTGTGTTAGGTGGGTGACTATAGGACACTTCATTAGGGGATATGGTTACCCCTCTGACTGGTGGGGTCGGACAGCCTTCTATTCTCTCCTCTGGATCAAAACTGTTAAGAAAAGGACAACTGACATGAGGTAATGGCAAAAGGAATGAGGGGTGCTGGCAGTCCCGACACATTAGTTACAGCCCATTAGACATCAATGCAAATCCCTTGGTCTGCCATCAAAACACAAATTTCTATCATAGGAAAACGTACAAAATAGGCTTTCTGCACCATCTGGTTTTTATTGCAGAAATGCTGAGCTGCATCTCTTGAATGCATGCTTGTTTCTGTTCTGTTCATTGTACATTTTATGAAGTGATTTCAATGATATAAAACCTACTGGCATAGTAAATGACAAGAATCTAAATTGTGTAATTAGTTTGGTTAAAAGCGTTGGTTGTGACAATAAGGCCATGTTTTGACAGACGGTTTGTAGCTGTTCACAGCATACCTCCAATCACTCTGTATGAGTCTGATAACTTCATCATAGTAGTCTTTTTTCAGTTCATTTATCCTGGTGGGCCACAGTTTTATAAGTAGCAACATTATATGCAATAGCTATAATTTAATATGACAAAGTGACAATAATTAATACGAGACACTATAGGCAAAAACAATATTTTTTCAAGCCCTGTTCAATTTTGAAATTTTGGGCTATTTTGCTTCCATAACATGCCAAAGAAAACATCCAAAATACACATTTAGGTGTTTAATTCACTACACTTCTGTTTCTCCTAAATTCACCAAAAGCTAGCATTAGATAATGCCTCATTTACATATTTAAACATAACATTTAAGAAAACTCGTAATACAAAAAAAAAAATTGTCTTAATGTAAGTAATCAACTGGGGAAGTTTCATGGTTGTATCAATTTGTTGTTTTTTTGGGGTTTTTTTTACCCCTGTTCTTGCAGTGTCTTGCAAAATGTATGGAATTTTACAATACATATCTTAAAGGCTGTTTTTGAGATTTTTCTCAAACTCTGAGCCAGAAATATCCACTTCAGTTGCACTTACATACACAAAACTTTCCACTTTCATTCCTATCTATATTTTGAAGGTTTTTTATGGAGGGCTTTGTTCATATATCATTCATAGCCTGAAACATGGCAAAATGGATTTTCTACGGTTGTTGTCTTTTCCGATTTATGAAGTAATACAAATATTCCAAAACATTTGACTCTAATATGTCAATAAAATGAAACAATCATTTTGAACCTGGCTTTATACAATGTTCAGATTTCTGTTCTGGAAATGTATGCAAATTAGCACATATTTGCATATTTAAACAAACTTTCAGAAAACTTGCAAAACTAAAAATAATTGTCTTAATCTAAGTAATCAACTGTGGAATTTTCATGGTGATGTCTATTAGATATAATTTTACCCTATTCACCTGTAGTGTAGTGTTGTTTTTAAATTCTAATTTTTATAGTCAGTCGAGAATGAATACAGTATTTGGTGACGAATTTGGTGCAAAGTGGTGCATATTTTAGAGCATTTTGAAGTGCAGTACTGCTATCAACACTACCAACAGAAAGAGCTGTGTATTAGTGTGTGCTGTATTGAAATATACATGCCCCCATACCTCCTTTCCATGGGTAGGCTATACTCATCACAGCCCCAGGCATTAGCATGGGGAGCAGACAGGGCTTCTCCCCAGCTTACTGCATTATGTTTTGGGATCTTTGGGGCTCGTGTTCCTTTCTTTTGATTTTGACTCCCTGAGAGATGAGAAGAAAACATCAAGGTAAACACGGACTTATGGCTTATGGCCTCATTCAAATTCACCACTGTACAGAGTAGCCGGTGGCCTTACCCGAGGTGCTGTTGCTGCCTCTGTCAGAGCTGTGGTGTGAGCCTCCCGTGCTGTGATCCCGGCTCTGGTTGTAGGGGATAGTTTTAGGATGGATCATTCCTTCACTTCCTTGCAGATGATCTGAAGACAAAGAAGCAAGAACATTCCCATTTTTTTTTCATATAAATGGTGTAAAGCAAATCAAATGTAGCCATACTTTACCTTTATTTAGCATGTTTTGCTCAATTATGTTGTACTGCATCTGTGCTGCCATCTCCTTTGGTATTGGAGGTGGGTTGGGGGGCTGTTTCCAGCAGGGCATGTCCAGAGGCTCTGCTATAGCGACACCGGTGGCCGCCTTATTCTTAATGCTGGCTTGAATGAGCTGTGTGGTGGCGTACGGGATGGGTTCATACGTTGCTGCTGAATCTCCTCCGGGACTTGCGTAGCACAAGTTGGAGTTGTTGAACGTCTTAATCTCATTCAGCTTGTTGGAGAGGTTCACATCGCTGTAAATGGCCGTCTCCGAACCAAGCTGTCCCTGTTTGTTTTCTGGATGGTTTCCATAGTTAGCTATGCAGTCGGCTGAGATGAGATGAGTAACATGAAACAAAGCAGCACGTGAACACAAGTCACAAAGCTTCAGCATTGCTGGAAGCCATTTGATTTTTAATAAGACAATAGATCCCATTTTCAGCACTATTATTACTCACTTACTTACTTGCATACACTGCTGTTATATAGTGTATTATGCATATACATATATATATATTCTTTTTTATTTTTACATATTTCTTATCTCTATTGTTCCATATATATTGTTGTTATGTATTGTAGTATAATACACATATTTTACACACTTATTTCTTATTTCTATTTTTCCATATATTGGGTTGGATGGAAATTAGCTGTTAGCTAACTCTGGTGCAATTTTACCTTTAATTGTGCACTGTTCTTGCAAAAATAAACAATAAAATAAAATAAACAATGATATGAGCTCAGTCTTGCACTAACCTGGTCGGCTGTATGTTGTCATGTTACTGTCACTGGTGCCATTGCCATTATTGCAGCAGTTGATGCTACAGTCCTTGTGATTGGCACATGCATTTGGCCAATTGTCTGGCAGCCACAGCTGGTTTAGAGGTTCACCCATGCTGAGAAGGCCAGGTCTGCAACAAGGAGGACCACAGTGCTGTCAATCAAAACCTGCTGTTCTCATATATCACTGCTGATGAATGAGCATGGGGTGGATGCATGAGGTCCAACGTTTGGAGCAGGAAGACACCTCCCCCTAGCGTTTACACCATGTAAGTGCATTTCTCCTGTTAAATCTTTATATAACACAAAGGGACCAAAATACCACTCACCTGCCAGCACTGCACACAGATTCTCCTCTTTGATACGCCACTGCAAAGAGAAACAGAGAAACATTAAACCCAGATGAGCTGTCAAAAAGTGCAAGTGCCAAAGGCAGAGAAAGCAAAGCCATGAAAGGCAGGTAGAGATTATAAACAAAAATCTGAAGTCAAAAGTCTACACTCACTTCGTGCTTCCATCAATAGGGCACACAGTCTGACTCTATGGTTTAATGTGCACAAACACAACACAAATAATTGCCTGTGCCTTTATCGACCTCCGCATAACTTCTGAAGAGATTCTGAAACACTGTTTGAGACAGTTTCTCCTTCACCCCCAATAAAACATCAAACAGATAAAGATTCTCTCGTAGAATACATGTTTTCCTTATTTAATCAATTGAACCTAACCCAGTGAGCTTGGCACACTATCAGCATATAAATGTTTATGAAAAACCACACTGTTGCTTTATATATATATATATGCATTTAGCAGATCATAATAAAGCAACAATGTGCTTTTTTCATAAATATGTATACGCTAATATATAAATTGAAGAGCGAACCTGAGGAAGCCACAATCAATTATTGTATGTAGCAGCAGTAGCTACTTTAGTTTCTAATTTAGATCAAGAACTACAGTATGTAATCACTTTCTGTTTTAGTTCATATTCTTGATTGTTTACTTAATTTAGTCTCACTTCATTTAGTTTTTTTGTTTGCTGTATTCTAAAATCCCACTTATATGTTCTTTAAGCATTTTGTAATCTTTTAGTTGTGCTTCCATACCTTTCCATTTTCTATATGAAAGTGACCATGGAAAACTGTCAGTTCTTAACAATCCTTCAAAGAGACGGGATGTCATTTCATCTCGGGATGTTTGAACTGAATAAAATATAATACAAAACTATTGCAAACATGAGCAGAACAATCATACTACATACCTGTAGGTGTAAAGGTGAATGACGGGACTGTAGGTAGAGAAAAGACAGGTAAGATGAGCAAACTGAAATCATTTTAATAAACTTTACTATTATCGTAGCTATGTGCTTAGTTATTATGAGGTTCTGATTGATGTCTGTGCATGTACTCTCTGCTGTGTGATGGACATCTCGTCACTGAAAAAAAACCTGATGTGTACAAACATTTAAATAACCACATGCCATCTGTCTTTACTGCTGTCTGTCTTTGACAAGTGTCCAGGTGAAGGTTAATGGGGTTGACAGGCAACCCGAGAGAAAGCGGGAAAATAACGGTGATATTGTAGCAGACAGAGTAATGGCAGGCTGACAGACCTGTGCCTCTAAGAACTGTGCTGTGTTGAGGAAATGACACCCAAACAAATGAGCGACTAAAGGTCAGCCTTTGACTGGCTGCATAGTCGCAAATGCAAATTTGTTTCTGAAGTCTGTGTGTCAAAGGAAGATTAGACCGGAGTATTTTTCACCCTTTGATGTGATCTGCTTATCAGGCTCTGAAATTATTCCTTAATATCACTGAGACGAAGACTGCTGTTTAGTGTGGTGGCGACATGTCATGGCTTGATCCCTTCTACAATCATAACGACCTTCAAATGTACCCACAAAAGCAACATGATAACCTGTTTTGCAGACGCACATAAATCTATCGATCTACCTCTCTAAAATATACACACAACAGAGAAACACACACCCTTGCGGATGCCAGTGTACGTGCTGCTGAGGCCACTTCTCTTCTTGCGGTGACGGTAGAGCCACACGCTGAAGATCATGAGGACCAACCAGCAGGTGGCGCCAATGCCAGCGATAAATGCCGGCTGCCTCACAACATCTGAGATCTGAGACAACGTGTCTCTTTCCTCACTGATATCCATCATCTGGCCTGCAGAGTCTAACCAGTCAAAGAAGAAAGAGATAAATCAGATATTGTATGTGCACAAAAAAAAAACTGCAAACTGCAATGAAAGCATAACTGAAGATTTTACTATGTACAAAAGTGTTGATGCAGCAGCAAAGACACAAGAGCATTGTTAAAAAACAAGTCCAGCTAAGTAACAGCAGGGAAAGCACAATATGGTGCTTTATTTAATTTTTTATATAGTGAAAGAGGCTAAAAAGCATTATAGAAGTTTGCACCCTGAGATACTGTCACTGTTATTAGGTCTAGTTTTGTGACACCTCACTAAACACACACTTCTTTTTTGGAGGACACTCACCTAATTGAAAAAAAGTGACATCACTCTTGACCCCAGGTCCAGCACCATTGCTAGCCGCAACCTCTACGCTGTAGCGAATTCCCGGTGCCAGACTGGAGATGAGCACGGAGAAGGTGGAGCCGTCGACTGATTGGTTTACATGATACCGACTCTCATTACCCAGGCACCAGATCTGTCAAGAGAAGGTGACGGAGAAAAGAAGAGAGGAGACGAGATGACAGTGATTGCCTGAGGGACACATCCTAAACAACACAAGAGGCATCATCAGCCTCACAAAGATGCCATTTACATTTGAACTGTAATACACATGATGATTCACACCATGTGTACAGGAGAGGGCGGGGGCCTTCTTTTCTTACCTTGTACTCCTGAATGACTCCAGCTTCTTCCTGTTCCAGAGGCGGTTTCCAAGCAACGAGGATGGCGGTCCCATTGGCATCACTCTTTGTCACTGTAACACCCTGGGGTGCTCTGCTCGGGGCTAAGACAATGAAGTATACAGTTAACCATGCAGACATACACACAATCTCATTTGATGTTGTACGCATCCCAGGTGTGGTCTACTACATCTCTTACAGATTTGCATACTAAAAAACAACAATCATCCAAATATACAATAATTAAAAGATATTAATAGAGCCTGACTGATTTTATCTGCCAATACTGGTCTATCACAGACATATCGGTATCTGTCGGTATCAGTGTATATATTGTCTGATATGTGCTGATATGAAAACTTTTTTGCAAAACTTATAATGCAGAAAACAATGCTTGGAGTGATTTAAAAATGGTGTCATTACGTAGTTTGTCCTGCAGAGCATGGTCACCTATTGACTGATACTGTTTATTCAGCTATTCATTTGATTTATTCTTTTTATTTTTTCGTGTTAATTTCTAGAATTGGTTGACAATGTAATCTATTGTATATAATGTATAATAATGTTTAATATTGTTTAATAAAGTTATTTGTTTAAGAAAGCAGCCTTTAATTCCCTGTGCCGATAATGCAGTACCTTTGCATTATCAATCCACATAGAAAAGGTCTATATTGATTCCACTATATCGGCAATAGGTGAATTATTCCCCTATAAAAATCCCATATCGGTCAGGCTCTAGAAATGAAAGAGTTCCACCAGTGTTATTCAATACCTCCCAGCTATTTGTAGATACATTTTATACTGCAGAACGAAAGTTGTAAGACAGTCACCTTCTTCCAATGTCCTGACCACCTTCACCTCACTGTCAGCTCCCTGGAACTCATCAAAGAAGGGGCGCACTTTGAACTCATAGATGGATCCTCTCTTCAGCTGACCGATCACCAGCCCGTCCTCCCGTGCGACGTGTACGTCCAGGACGCTCCACTGCCCCTCCGGCTGGCCGTGCTCAGCGGACGCCCTGTAAAGCACCTTGTAACCCTGGATGTACGGGGACTGCTGCTCGACCTAGTGCGGAGATAAAACATGCTGCATAAATGCCACAACATGTGACAGTGAACCCCTTTGTGATAATAAGCAAATAAACAATTTGGGTTTGAATCAAAGAGATGTGTGAATGTTCTGTAGTTTTAATTACTGTAATGCAAGTAAAGTCTGAGGTTTGCAATTATATCTGCATGTGAGTTAAAACATACATCTAGGAGGTTAGCGCCTCATCTTCGCTGAGAATGAACGTCCTGCTGTTAAAACTCAAGTAATTCCCTTTGCTTTTAGATTGATACTGTTTCCTCACATCTCACTGTAAACCACAACATGAGGTCATTAATAGTTTCCCCTCTGCATGGCTCTGGTTAAACTCGAGCCAGAAGAGGACTAAGCATTTTCCATTTAAACCACACAATTGTGACAAAGAATGCCTTAAAATATTTCTGCTGAAGCATACACATATCCACACACAGGCATCCACACAGAAAAATGCTATAAATAAATCCCTGTGTTTGGAACATAGCACAATATATCACACCGAAGATAAATTCACTTCTGCAGTAGGTTTCTTCTCTGCTAATAAATGTTTAGCAAGAAAACCCACATGTAATTTCAGAATAAAATAAATCTTTTAAATTCTTCACTTCCACACAAGACAGTTTCAGCCTCGAAGCTCCTTCAGAACTGTTCAGATCTCTATGTTTTACTATCTGTGTTGAGAGTGTATTTGCTCATTCATAATTGACAGTTCACTTCTTTGTGTTGCTTGGGAGAACAACAGAAAACATATCAGAGAGTGTAAATCTGCTCTATAATAATCCCTGATAAAAACTGTCAGCATAGTCTTGTTTTATTTTTTAAATCCATAACCCCTTGGCTTTTATATCATTTGTTGATATGCAGTTTTGTTTACATTTACTGGTAAAATTGCACATTTGACCTTTTCCCATATTTACCCTAAATCTGACAGTTGCAAGAAATGTTGACTGTGAGCAGGACAGTCATCATGGCATGGGCCCCCTTACCATCCACTGCACCCTGACAGCAGAAGACGACAGGACGGTTGGTGTGTGCAGGTGGATAACTACATCTCCCAGCTCCCTCTGGATGTGACGGTGATCCACACCCTGCATGGTGGAAGTGCTGTCTGTTGGTACAAAAGGAAAGAAAGAAGTAAAAAAAAAAAAAAAAAATAGCAACAATGATGCATTCATGTGAGCTGAAATTGGAATGAAATTGGAATGTAAAGCCCACACTGACCCTGTGTTCTGACAGAGTCAGAGATTGGACTGGGGTCACTGAGGCCATAAGCATTCACCGCTCTGACCATAAAGAGGTAGACAGCTGCAGGCTTCAGGTTCCTCACTACAAAGGTCTGTGTCTTTATATGCTCAGCTAGGGTCACCCATCTGCTGCCTAACGTATAACTGCAGGGAGAGGTGAAGAAGTGAGAACATTCAAACACAAGGGAAGTTTCATCAAGCTTGATAGATGTTATATACAGTAAAGGGCTGTCCACACCAAGAATGATAAGTATAACTATAATGATAATGATAATGATAATGATGAGAGCATCCACACTGATGAACCATTTTACTCTAGCTTACACAAAAGAGGTAGTCATAAACAGCAGATACATTCATCATGAAATAATAAATAAGGATAAGAAGACAGTAGCTGCTGCTGAGAGAGAGAGAGAGAGAGAGAGAGAGAGAGAGAGAGAGAGAGAGAGAGAGAGAGAGAGAGAGAGAGAGAGAG
>JAOVVB010267569.1:0-18459 GCA_028570985.1 Heterobranchus longifilis | reverse complement strand
CAAAATGACAAACCATTTTGTGAGACCAGGCTGGGCTACTTGGTCAAGTTTAGGAAAAGACCAGGGTCATATTTGGCTGAATGTTGGCAGGAGAAGATCCTAAAAAAAAGGAGCAGGATACACATGAATATGAGACAAGACAATGTTGGGGAACCGCAGATAAGAACCCTCTGAAGAACGTCCTAAATGTTCTTCGAAACTCCTTAAGAGCACTTTTACAGCCGTGACAGTAACCCTCCATGTTGGCTGCAGGCGTGTGAGAGACATGTGGCAGCACCGCACAGCTATTAGATATTTATTTGTCACACTGAGGGAAGAAAACAATCCGCTGGGACCCACAAGCAGATGTAAAAACGACTTTAATGAAGTGAGAAAAGTCATTGTTATCACCTTCCCCACAGTGTGCATCTCATAAGAAAATAACCCTCAATTTATTTCGTAGAGCTGTGAGGCATCCTCCTCACAGCAGAGAAGATGGCTGATAAAGGTGATGGTTGAGGGGGATCCATCCATCCTTCTCTCCCTCCTTCCCTCCCTCCATTTCTGCAACCTGCCTCTGCTACAGAAAAGACTCCATTTGATGTGTGTGGAGGCTGGGAGACGGAAAGCTTTTCTCCGTGCTTCCAGAAGGCTCTTTCAAAATGTCATTGCTTTCTCAGCCAGGTGGCGGAC
Source organism: Heterobranchus longifilis (assembly GCA_028570985.1). Classification (NCBI taxonomy): domain Eukaryota; kingdom Metazoa; phylum Chordata; class Actinopteri; order Siluriformes; family Clariidae; genus Heterobranchus; species Heterobranchus longifilis. The sequence goes on along the minus strand of JAOVVB010267569.1, from coordinate 17,787 downwards.
ACTCAACCCTGAACTGGTCAGATCGAGTTGTTGAAATAAGTCTGGCGCCTTGATGATGTCATGCCCGACGACTCAAAATAAATGATATCTGTGAGAGGGCCTGCTGTAGCAGTGATGCCGTTTGTGATCTGTGCAACAATATCTGATGAAATACATTACTACTATATAATGTAGGATGTGTTGTAGAGTAAATAGTATGAAAACATGGGATCATAGGCGCTGATTTATGTTTTTGCCCATGGGTGCCTGGTTAATATTGATAATATTCTTGTGGACGGGGGGTTTCTCTCAGAACATTTCTCTCAGAACATAAAACATTACAACTCACCAATATCACTGATTCAGTGGGAGCGCTGGGCTTTTTTCTCTACAGACGGCCCCATCGAGGAATGATGGGAGACAGTTTTGAGAGTTTCATTGCCTCATTAGACAGCTTGTCTCCACATGCGAGTCATGGGTCGCAATAAATCCATATTTAAGGTACGACTCATCGTATTAACTATTAAAGGAAGCTTCTTTTTTGCAGTCTCTGCCTCTGCTCTCGCTGTGTTATCACCATCGTTCGGTCTTTTATCTCCCCTACCGAAGAAACTTTCAAGCAACGTTTGTTTTTTACTCATGTTTTTTACTCGCTAAACTGCAACACGCACATCTAGGTCAGTGGGTGATGACCTCGCGCATGTGTGTGTGTTGTGGGCGTGGTAGGAAGAGGAAAGGTGTAGAGACGGACCGTGCCAAGATCAATGTTATCACATTATATAGCCTATTCTAGCCTGTAATGTTGTGTTTTTTATTATTTTTTATTATTTTTTTCTCACCGAATCATATTGTTTCTTCACGGCCTGGTAGCAAATTTATTTATTCATTTTTGATCAGCCTTCCCTGTGGGTGCTCAACCTTTTCGGGATCGGCGCCTGTGCATGGAATCCTTTTTCTTTTTGCAGAATAACTAGACACATTTACATAGTAATGCTGGAATATGAGGGTAAATGCAGCTGATCTGCAGTAGAAACAATTTGAGTGAAGACAGGCAAGCAAGGTGGTTTAAAATGTATTCAATTCAATGCAGTGCTGAGTTGCATCATATATGAAGACTAGCATTCCCTTTTCATTACAAGTCCTCATACCAAAATGACAAAATGGATCATTTGCCAGTGTCTTCCAAAAACAAACCAATGCATGATTTTTCCAGAAACTATTCATATTTTCTGATTTGTCACTTATATAGTTAAGGTCTGGTTAAATTTAGGAAAGTAAAACTTTCATGTTCTCATGTTTCAGGTTAGAGAAAATTGATTAAAAGAAAATGAATCGTAGTCTCTGGCGCTGAAGTCTCAAACTTTGCACACATGACAACCTTGCCATAGTAGCTCATTAAATGGTTATTTGTTGGAAACCATAGCCCATTTGGTGAGTTAGTTGTCCTGTACACACAGTATGGACACTTAATGACTCAAAGTAGAACATTTCAAGATTGTAAATGTGTACATGGGTACAAATGGACACAAACCTGTTTACAAACCACCTATGATGTGGCTCAGGCACAGTTTCTGTCCCCCCCTGTCCAACCCAGAAATCATCGGTATAATCATTGGTATTTATTTATTTTTGATTTTTTTTAAACGAGCCAGGGAAAGAGAGAATGAGCTGATGCTTGATTATTGGCATGATCGCAAGTGGTCACTTGTCAGGCTAATGTCACCAGGAAAACAAACAAATGACCGACTGTTGTTGTTGTTGTTGAGGACAGTCCCCCATTACTTAATGGTAAGGGGACAACAGTCAGCGCACAGTGCCTTTAAGCTCTCAGGGTGTGATTGGACTGGTGAAATGGAGCTCACAGACTAAGACTGGCTGGCGGTGATGCAGCTCTGGTCGAGGCTGTCAGGAGAGTTGTTTCATGCTCGTGTCTCTGACTGCAGAGGGAAGACAGTTACATCGGCCTCCACTGTCAAGCCATTTTCCAGCTTGTGAAGTGAGCTTAGCTAAAGGTACAAGAGAGGGTGTGTGTGTGTGTGTGTGTGTGTGTGTGTGTGTGTGTGTGTGTGTGTGTGTGTGCGTGCGTGTTGCAAAGGGTGTGTGTTAGAAAAAGAGTAGCAAAGATAGAAACTGAGGAAATCTGTGTTAGCCATGTGTTTGTACAGTATATAGCATATACATTTGTATACTGTGCATATGTGATGTGTGTTTCCATGTATCAGTGCAATGCATTCTCATAACCCATTCGTAAATATCATACGAACATGTGTCCCGTTTTAAAAACATGTCATGAACATGAAGAATTCGGTAGGTTTAGGCTACAACAACACTTGGTTAGGTTTATGGAACAAAACGACTTGGTATGGTTAGTAAAAAAAACAAACACTGGGATTGCAATAAAATCGCATTAAAATTCTTACTTGCTATCCAACAATGTTTAGCAATTAACGTTGTGAAAACAGGACTAATTTGGTAGGTTTAGGCTACAAATAAAGTTAGTTAGCTTTAGGAAACAAAAGGACTTGGTATGGTTCGTAAAAAACCACAGGGATTGGCATTAAAATCTATGTTCTGTTTTAACTACATGTGACGGTCGCGTTACACACACAAACTTGAACTCTAGTCTCCTGGGTGAAAGTCTGTGTGTTCCTGCCCGAGTCTGAGATGTTGGAAAAACAACAAGCTGGAAAATCCTCTTGCTTCCCTGAAGTCACCGGTGTGACAACATTTTGCCTTCCCCATGAGTTGTAAACAAAGAACGGTAAAGCGTGCGGGCGCCGACAGGGACTTCATGGTGCATTCAGGTGCACCTCCTAAACTCATGGTGCATTTAGGTGCATTTTGTAAACTCTAAGAAACTCAAGCTGTTTCCTTCTGCCATCTGGTGGCTCTTCTTTTTCTTGTCTAACAATTGACTGGTGAAATAAGTTAATGTTATGACATTTTAAATGAATTATTTAAATTTGATCATATGGTCTTAGTGTGGTACATTCCAAACAACAATATGGTGGTTATATCACTCTCGATACCATGTAGCCTATATTTTAAAAGAAGAATTTGAAAATGTAAATGGGAGTTATCAGGCTATAAAACCAGCAATCTATTGATCGTTATGAATAAAGACTCCAGTCTTACAATGGCACAACAGTGCTGAAAAAAAAGGAATTGTAAATTGAATCGAATTGTGACCTTAAAATTGAAAGTCTAATCGAATTGTGGATTTGGAGAATCGTGACACCTCTAGATTTTGAGTAAATGTAGTTGGTTGCTTCTCACTTCTGCCCAGTATTAGAAAAAAGCACCATCACTCATACACTGAAAAAAGTAAAACAATGCTGTCGTTCGTTTAATGTGTTTTTTCTCATTCTAATAGCTGAAAATTATGAGTATGTTCATTTAAACTAAACTTTCTTATTTATATTGATGGTTGAACCTTTTTTCTTTTAATTTTGACACAATATAAACTGGCAGCGGGACCAGAGCGGGACGTCAAATTAAAAATGTTCAGTTGAGACAGCCTAAAATAATCCAACCTTCAAAAAATGGTTTAATGAAGTTAAATATTTCAGGTTAAACTGACTGTAATATTTACACGAAGTCAATAAAGACAACTTTTTATTTTTCTAAATTTAGGACAAATAAAATATAATTAAAATAATTAGGTTTGCTCCACATTCATAAAATAGTTTGCATGGAGTTAAAAAAACAAAAAACAAAAACAGGTTTAACTGATTTAAATATATTACATTGTGTCAATGTCAAATAGTTCATGTGATTGATTACTTCAATTTCATCCAGTGTTTTATTGTTTCAACTCTGCAGACTGTTGCAGTTTGTCCACTATAATGTATGTAGCTGTATGAAATACCCTGTCAGTCAGCCCAGATGTTATGCTTGCTTACTGTATGTTGAAGATTTATGTCCCAGGGGGCGTCAGGGCCGAGGGGCTACCATATCATGCGAATGATGGCTCTTTTGTCTTGGGTGCCATCCCAGAAGACAAGGCGAGCGGGGGCAGGACGGAGGGTCACAGGAATCCAAAATATGTTGCACCGCACAAAGGACATCAGTTTGGTGGTCCTGGGCTGAATGAGCTGTCGTTGTGATGAAAAACAAGAGAGCGAGCCTTTTCATTTTGTATCCATCGGTGACCGTTTGAATATCACACAAGCGGTTTGCGGGTATCCAGGCGATGGCCAATGACGGCCTCTGATGTCGCTTCCATCTGACAGAGCTGACGGCGGAGTTGATGTCCGTGTCGCTCTGAGGCCTTCAGACAAAGAGGCAGACACGTCTGTTTTTAAGGTTGTGAGATGAGTGATGCTTTGCGAGCTCATTATGAGGAAACTGTTGGTCTACAACCCTCTGTTCATCCATAGTTAATGACAGCAGAGACTTTGTCACCCTTGGTGTTCTGTAAGGCGTCAAGTGATGGCAGAGAGTCAAATCGAGCAGAGTCATGCAGAGAGGACTACTTTCTGGTCACTACCAGTCTTAAACTGAAACAGAATACCTCGGCAGATCACGGTAAACTTATTGGATTGATTGTGTTATATGTGCCACAATCGTGGATTGGTATCGGATGGATAATTTGATAAGTTGTTGGATGTCTGTCTCTCTGCAAACATCAGTTTGTCACGTCATTTACTGTAGCTTCCATATCATGGAGAAAATGATGTGTTAAAGGAATACCCCACCTCCCAAAATTATCTATTATCCTGTGTTACCTTGAATTTTTGTTTCCTTTTCCTCGCATGCCTCCACAGTGAACAAAGAATCCAAAAATGTAGAAAATTCTTGACGAATTGAAGTAATTTTCTTACCTCCTTCATGTGAGTGCTGATCTCTTTTCTTGCCGATGTTTGAAGGTTGTCATATTTCTTAGATACTTCATCTTTTGTCCTTTCATCAGCGAGATTTCTCGAGTTGTTCTTCTCGGTTATTTCTTGCCACATTCTTTGTTTTAGCCCTGATGTAACGTTCGGATCAAATGTATTTTTTGAGAATATGCTTCCTTTTCGCAAATTCATCCAGCAGTGTGAGCCTTTCTTCTTCGGTCCAATTTGGCCGTCTTTTCTTTTGATTTTCGGACATTATGAGCCGTTAAAACTACAAAATAACGCTAACAAATTCCATTAAACAGTACAAAAAATCTCGGACAGTATTCTTAACTAAGGAACAATAATAACCTTAGTGAAATCCTTAAGACGCTTCATGCAACCGGCCACTGAAATTTATAGTTTTGCTGTTGACAATCGTTTGTTCTACTGTGTTTCCAATTTCACTGGAATAATCTTTTAGTGATTTTACTATTATATTTGGGATGGTACCATAATGATGTTATAGAGCTCAGTTTGTATTCAGATATGATCCTCTCGAGCCACTGGTGCATTGGGTAGTTGATTATAGGCTTCTTGTCCCACCACAAAGAGCTTGAAAATAATTTGTCAATTTCCTTAAACCATTGCTGGGGAAACGTTACTGGTATGGTTGATGTAGGAAGGAGGAGCTCCTGGTATAGAAAGCTGATCTTTATCACCTCTGCTCTGCCCCACAGCAATAAAGGTAGGACTGTCCATCTCCTTATACCCTCTCTAATTACTTTGAAAATGTTAGGGCCATTTACGTCGAATATCTTGCTAATTGGAGATCTGATATTTATTCCGAGATACGTCATACCTCGAAGTTTCCAGACAAAGGCTGCAGAGCCAATGTGGACTGCAAAGTGTATTGGTTGAGAGGGATATTGAGATTGGGGGGAATTTAATGACATTTGTAATAATTTGATGGCATTTGTAGCCTACAGATACTGGTCACATTACTAATTCTTGATTCCCTTTGTCAGTCACATGCTGATGTACGGAGAATATCTGTGTCTGTTTCAACCAACAAAATTATCTGTATCTGTATTCTGATAAAACACCCAAAGTGGGCACAGTTTATACCGGAAGACATGTTAAATCAGGCAAACATTGTATTTTCTAACCGAATATTCATCGGCAATGCAATTTTTGTTGCCTTCAAAGCAACAAATTGATTGATAATATTGTCATATAATTAATATATTTCCACATGCTCATACTTTACTTACTTTCCATCTTGTTTTTTGTTTGTTTATTTGTTTTTTAACTAATCTGCGACCGTTACGTTTAGGTATGAGGACGGAAGACACTCGTATGGGTCGTATTTCCTGCCACCGATAGGGGCGCTAATTTAGTAAACGCTCATATGGGTCGTATTTCCTGCCACCTATAGGGGCGCTAATTTAGTAAACGCTCATATGGGTCGTATTTCCTGCCACCGATAGGGGCGCTAATTTAGTAAACGCTCATGTGGGTCGTATTTCCTGCCACCGATAGGAGCGCTAATTTAGTAAACGCTCATATGGGTCGTATTTGAGGATAGGTTAGGAGGACTTGTTGGAATCAGGGCCATTTCTAAATTTTGGGGGCCCTATGAAAAATGTTAAATCGATGGTGGGGGGGATCTGGGAAATCTGATTCGGATTCGGGTACATGCCTACTTTCTAGGTAGGCGTTGAGCAACAGACAATGAAACCCCCAAAAAATGCTAGTATTAGTGCCTTGCTCTACCCATTAAACTACAAAATGTTCAGCCATAGAGTAGGAAACCTTGATACCATCTCCACGTCCTTGTGGTACAGCGGATCGGGGCAGGAGCGATACAAACCATCAGGAGATATTCTACCTCCGATAAGAACTAACGTGGTGGGAGACCATTCACCATGAGCACAATGCTCCATTTAGATGAATCTATGGCTGTCAGATCTTTGCCACGTGTGGTACAAATCTCTCACAGCACATCTGCTCCTCCACTGACCTCTTCTACAGAACAAGGTATCATTCACGCCAGCACCATTTATAACATTATATGTGTGCGGCCGTGGCCTTGTGAGGTGCTTTGTGTGGAGATGTTTACCAAATACAGTGTAGCTGTATGTGTTCATAGCCTTGTTCACAAAAACAAATTAAAGGAGCGATTTAGTCTCTCGTCAATGCATTTTCAGATGAGCTGTTTTTCCCCCCGTATCATACTGCTTAATACAATTTACACATTCTAGGTTTTACTTTACAAATATTGCAGAAACATAATGCTTGAGACATATTGTCAACATGATATTGAGTATCCAAGATAATCAACCCTTAGAGAATAAAATAAGCGTGTGGGAAGTTCGTCTTTTGTAAATAACCAAGCAATAATACACAGAGGTGTTCTGATAAATAATAATAATAATAATAATAATAATAATAATAATAATAATAATAATAATAATAGATGTTGTGAATGTAAAGAGATGCAATTGCCAAATAGTGAGAGTTAGTTGAATTGTTAGCAAGTAGCAACTGTAGCAAGTCCGGTTGCTGCAGATGCATCGAGACTGTCCTCCCCCTAAAAACGACCCCGTAGGTCATTTGTACAAACAGAAATTCTGCTTTATTATTAGGCGGCGCCCTCTAGTGGCCGTAGGAATTATGACATGTAATGACACTACTGCGCAGAGGACACACAGCGATGTAATAGCAACCCGCTCGTCGTCAAAAATACCACGGCCTTGTATCATACAGATGCTACAGGTCGCCGGTGTCAGCTGCCGAGGGGCCGTCAGCGTCGGCATTTGACGACCTGGGATTGCAAACGGGTTACACACGCTGTTATTGGCTGGTGGTTAAATATACTAAGTATATTTGTACCCACACATGGGACCCAAAGGTTGTTTGCTCCCACAAATGTCCTGAACTTAGCAACATCAGAAGAACAGAGAAAATACAGGCAGAGGGCGGGCTCATGAGTAATGATTGAGAGTGATTCTTTTTTGTTAGTCTGTGCATTGTTTTTTAGGATATTGCTGCATATTATACCTGATATAGTATGGCGGTAGTGTAAAGGATTATACTCCCAAACCGACGCATACACGGACAGCTGCGAACACCATGGACATGTAGTAGTTCTGTTTACTATCCGCTTTGAGGATGCGTTCCACATAAATGCAGTAGATCGCTGCGCTATAGCTTAGTTGCTCGGTCACAACAAATTCGCTACAGGAAACAAACAACAACCTCTGAGTTATCAACCTACACGCTGAAAATGACAAGTTTTGAAGATTTGGATGGTGCAATAAGTCAGGCCTGCTCTGTTCTTTCAGTGAATGATTGTAAAGGTCTACAAAGAATAATGTTTACAACATTTTCGTGGAGGTGTTCCACCAAAACGGGTTCCCTTTCGACATTATTTTGCAGATGCACCGTTGGGGGATGGCACCGCCCATGATGATTGTGATTGGTTTAAGGAAATACAAAGAGGCCCAAGAGTGTTTTTTTGAAATTGTATTAAATCCAGACTTTCCCCCAGCAGTGCTGTGGAGATAAGTCTGACTAGGCGGGACTATGCCGAGCCAAACCGAGTCGAGCCAAGCCAGCCTGAGTATATGGTAAAGTGGCTAATGTCTGGGGCGGCACGCTGGGCCGGGTGGAAGTGGGTCGGAGAAGAAAATGTGACTAAAAAATGGGAAAATGTGACCTCTGAATGTGGGTGAAGAGCAAATCTCATTTACTTGACTGTTAGCTCAGTTAACTGATGTGTTAGAATGTGAAAGGAGCGTTTTGTGGGTCCAGCCAACAGAGAAAATGAAAGGGTAAATACCATTATGAAAGCGATCATTTGGAGGATTTTAAAAGTTTTCAAATGCTGATTTGTAAAGAAAATGGGTCTAGGATCATTTGAAAAGGGAATATATATCATTCATTATGTCAATAGTTTGACTTTATCACCATGTTTTATGCATGATACAATCATTCTGCTCACGATGGAAAAGGTGGAAGGCACCAAAGTGAAATTGGCAGGAAAAGAACTGTGATAAAAATGTTGAGCTCACGATATATTCATGAGTTGGCCAAATAAAACAGTATGGGATGTGTTTCAAAGTTTTTATGTGGGTGTCAGTGAACTGCAGGTCCAGCAGATCACCAGTAGAACTCCCACTAGTCCAGATGTTCAGGTTGGCCCTGCTGCTGTAATGAGCCTTCAGCAGCTAAACTCAAAGTGATACAGCACAGAGGCTCTTTATGTTTCTGTGTGGGACCACAGAGGGAATTACTGCACATTACCTGCTGGTTGCAAATAAAAATGTCCTGTTTCATGTCCCAACTTTCCTCTTTAGTGTTAGCTTAGCGAGTGAAACCATAGACGGCCAGGCGATTCTGATGTTGTCACACGATTGATTGTGTTGATATGAGTGCTTATCATCCTGATACGTATGGGTCGGGAGGGGCATGCTGGCCCTGCTAGTAGGTGGTTATTAGCGTACTGAATGGGCTGACAGCCTACTGTAGTGACAGTAATTGTGATTGCAGCGATTGCAGAATTTGATGACGTATAACAGCGTGTTTTCACCAGCCGCCCAAGTGCCGTGATTTGCTGCGACATGCCGGGGAGCTCTGCCTGCTTCCATTTGGTGCCCATGTTAAGTAGTTGTGTTGTTTACATGGCACGTGCCATGTGCCTCGTGATCTGGAGCAACCATTTCGGCGTTTAGTCAATTTTTTCTGCATGCCGCGAGCGAATCTGGCATGAAAACACACTCATAATCTATTATTCTAAACCATGTAAAACATATATTATACATGATATAAATGATCTGATTGTGATAAGTGATCATCCCCTGTGTGCCAAGCCTTGTGATTGTCCTCCCTTCTCCCTTCTGTTCTCCTGGAGTTTACATTCCCTCAATTTTTACCCCCACATGATAAAATGTCATCCACTATATTTATTAGAAATAACAGAGTAGGCTACCTATCACTACTGACCAAAAAAACGACTGCTCGACTTGACGAATTTCAGTCAGGGGGGGTCGCAGTCTGATGATTGGACTCTTCGACTTTCAGGGGGCAGCCCCATTGTTAGGATTCTGGTGGTTCGATCATATTGGGCTTTTGGGTCATTTATTTTCAGTACCCTCAGTTCGGATTTGAATGGGTATGTTTGCCTAAAAGAGTTGTGTTGTCTCGTAGTGGCGCTTCACATTACCGCTTTTAATAATCGCCACAGTCTCGGAACATATGAGACGTAGGCTACTGGTTTTGAACTGCCCACGGTAAGGAAGAATGACCATGTCATCAACATTGTCCATTCTTGATTAAAAGCTCTGTTTTCACTGTCTACTTTCCTCTGACTCAGGCTACTCTCTTCCGACTATCTCTCCCCGGCCCGCTCTGGTCTGTGTGTATATCTCACTCACTGACCCGAATGCTCAGATTTGATTGGCTGAGTTGCATCACGTGAGATTAGTGGCAACATCTGTGAGTTTCCTGGGCTGCTAAACCAGTTCCGTAAAGGCTGGAAAAGCTGCGCCGGTTAAAATAAAAACACAGAAAATGAAAAGTATTATATGCTCAGATTCCGGAGGTCCGGAGACCGTGGTCCGGACTTTGAGGATGACTGCAGTATAGCATCTATTGGAGTTTGCTGTGTGTTTGACCACCATTGACTAAAGCCGTCAGTGGTGCACTCTGCATAATGTCTTCAGACACTCTCTCCCTCCGCCAGCCACTTCACACTTACTATGCAAGCTGTTATTCTGCCTCCATAAGCAAAACAGGGAGTGCAGAGCCCGAGGATGCAGCTTAATCTTTACATCTCTCCGAGCAGGCACCACAACACAAGCCCGTGATATAATACTCAGCTTTTGCATTCCGCTGACATTCCTCTGCAGATCCTCGAAGACAAAAAGAAGTTTTATCAACAGTGAGTCACTCCGTAGTGATTGTTTTATTCACCTGCCTCTGGCAGCGGGGTTTGCGGGGGTTATTGTTGAAAAATCTCAAACCAAAGCCAAGAAAACAATATCAATCTAAAAACGTGACATGTATTTTATCGTTTTGTTTTGCTTCACATTACTAAACAACTGATATATGAAGGAGCAGAGGTGAATCATAAAGCACCTTGTGGCATCTGTAAGCAATCTGTCCTCAGCATTGCGTGCAATTTGTTTCCCTCTGGGGGTGTATGAAAGGAGTTCAACACAACACGATTTACTGAGGCGATGTAAATCAAAGCAGAGACTGGAGTACAAGCATCAGCAACTTACTGTACTGTTAGGTACACAGCTGTACTGCACACACACTGTACGCTAATTCTCCCAAATGCCACTCTGAGAAGCTAAACACACAACACAGCCACAGACGGAGTGGCATACAACCTAAAATAAACAGGACGGGCAGATGAGGAGAACCACATGTAATCGTGTATTTTCCACTGTAATCTGCTTTGTCCTGCACCGGGCTCAGACCACCACAGATTATTTGATTTATATCACAGTTTGTAATCCCCTCAGTACACAGTGTCAGTATCAATAAAATAAATGCTATTTGGCAAATATGTCTGTGGTGAGATATAAAGCAGATGATATGATATTGTCTTCAGGAGATTTGAATATCTGTGGAATATACACAGCTTTGTTTCAGATGGCTGCTTACACCCACAACTAGTGATGGGTGGTCCAACTCTTTTCACAGAAGCGGTTCTTTGGAGTTGCTACATGTAAATGTATCAAACCTTTACAGTTTTGATCCTTTTTGCAAATTCACCCTTCGATGAGCCCCTCCCAAGACCGGCCACTGTTCAGTCCTACTTTAGCAAGCAACTGTAACTAGGCACGGGAGGTTGTATAGTGCTAACGAGCGCTACAAGGTAACGTTAAGCCTGGATTTGCAGAGAAAAATTCTGAAAAGTTGTGCACATGGAACCTGCAAGCCTGACAGCAGTCTAAAGACTGCCTGAAAGCAGCAGGGATTAGTAGCGAGGCTCCGGTATGTTTTTTTCCTTGTCCTGGTAACCGGACACATCATGCTGTCAGTTAGCATGTAGGATGTGTTTCCATTCACATAACGTTACTCTACTGGAGCAATGGCGAAACACCATCCTCATCCTCTCTCCAGTACTGTTGTAGACTTGCTCCGGTTGTATCAGGTAAACAGTCCGTGGGAGCATGGGAGCAAAAGAGGTGGAATGCTCAAAATGTTGTCTGGACCCAAAACACCTACAAAAAGTATAGATGTTTGTGTATTGTGTGGAGAAACATTCATAATAAGCCCAGAACGCTTGTGCCTCTGGGTGCCCCCGAGGGCTAAATCGTCGACGATAGCCGATGGGTTCCAAGATTGAAAAAATGCCTTGTTCAGCATTCAGGAGCAGCTTGCTGATGAAACTACCTAGTGCTAGCATTAGCTGGTACCTTAAGGGAAAGTTTGCAGATTTTTAACTGGCTCCATGTCTCTGCAGCAAACAGTGACAGCACCCAGAGGTTCTTTACTGTTTAGTTTAGCGCAACGCCATTGAAACCATAGATGGCACTGACGTCATCCTCCCCATCCTCCACCTTCTTGTCCAAATATGGTCACTTCTGACCATATTTAGAAACTTGTGGCTTCAAAATGGTAGTCCACAATCCAGTGGATGACAACACTGCTGCTACGATCATTATTTTTTACAGTCTTTGTATCTCCTCCGGATGTATTCATGTATGCCATCTGAATTTCAAATGCAATTTGTATGATTACATAATCTAGTCAGTGTGTGCGGTGGGTGTCAGGCTCCACAGGTTAAGTGTGAGTGTCATTTACTTGATTATCTTCCAACATTTGGTAATAAAAGCATAGATAAATTGCAGAAATGTGTCAAACTGGTGATTTTCTTCCTCATCATGGCACAGCATATAATACCAAAACAATCCAACCTCATTTAGCCCCGAGTAGGCAGTGAATTGGCTAACAGGGAAACAATTTACACATGTAAAATGTGCAAATACTTCACTGTCACCCAAATACAGCCAGGTGACAAATTAAAGGAAGAACTGAGAAACATAACAAATGTGGATGCTTGAGAAGCATGATGTGAATCATGCTGTTGTGTACATAGTCAACAGGGGCCTCATTATAGAAAAATATCCCAATATCCTATCGTAACTTAAGTTTCAAAGATAGGAAAATATTTCGGTGTCCATGTTGTTCTCCATCTTCATTGTCATCGCCACACAGACCTAACAACAGTGCAGTTTTTGGCAGTTATTTTGAATTTAGGACAGGGTCTATGCCATCCTAACTTAGGATTCCTAACTTTGGAAATCTCTAAGTTAGAACAGTTCTGCAATAGCTAAAATCCTATCCTAAAATAAGATCAGGAAACATGTTTCTGCAATATCAAAACTCCTGAGATAACTGAGATAAGTTTCTGTAATCTCCACCCGTTAAACACCTCAAACCATAATAATTGCTAAAAGTATGGAAATTGTGTCAGAAATAAAAGGAATAACATAAATCTGACATGCATTTTACTAAATACACACAAAACATATTGATCCTAAAAGATTCTGAAGGAATACACATTAGCAAAATATTTAACATTCCATAACTTATTTGAACCATGTAAATGTTTTTGTTTTTGAGATATGCTCATTTTTATCAGAGCTAAGGCAACAGTTTGTCAAGCTGTTTTGGATGTATTGTCACGTATTGCGATGATGTCAACAACAGCGTACAACCTGCTGGCTCCAAAGACAGAATTTTCTATGGAAAAAAGAATGAAGTCTCTAGATATTATGTTTTTTTTTGTTTTTTTTGAAGATCGATTTAAACAGGGTCATGTAATCAACAATCCATTACGTGAAAATACACTGGAGCCACAGCAGATCGTCAGCCTGTTTTGGACCGCACGCCACATGATGCAATGACGTCGTTAAGAGTGTACAACAGGATCATAACAGTCTCCTGTTTTCTGACAGGTTGTGTCTAGATTCCACTGAAAACACACACATTCATTCATTTGCAGGGTTTAATTACATGTAAATTTAAATTAATTTAATTCCAGCCACTGACCAGGCAAGGTGCTGTCAAGGACCTGTCTGGGGCACTGAGGCATTGGAAATTCTAGGTGGCTTCATCTGTAAACCACCCCCCTGTGGTCGCCTGCAGGAGGTCCATTTTCACAAGGTTAAGAAAGCAGCCTTTCTAAGTACCTTTGCATAGTCATATTGGCGCAATGTTGGTGCAAAATCAACATAGAAAAGGTGTATTTTCATAAAATATCAAATAGTCACTATATCGGCTGCAATATCCTTAAATCGGTATCGGTATCACTCTCAAAAATCCCATATCGGTCGGGCTCTACTTTAAATAATAATGAAGTGAATGCACGGAGTAAAGAGACACTGAGGGTATCTTAAGTGATCAGCGGATGAAAAGGAGAGCGAGAAAAGAAAGTTCCCCTGTTGTCAGTGTACGCTGCAGTGTGTGGGTGATTGACAGGCAGCAGCAGATTGACACTGACCTGTGGAATTGAAGGATTTAAAGAAGGTGAGGAAAGTGCCTGCACCCATCATCACAGGGTTACCGTCAACCATAAGGAATATTTTTCAATTTATATATTTTGCGTGGCTCTCCGTCCAACCTTCAACTCTATTTATCCACTGCTCTCTTTCTCTTAACCTCCACTCGACTGCCTCTGCTTTCATCTCCTCGCTTGGTCTAACTGGGACCTGACTTATCTCCTCACACACCCCCCCCATCAGCCCTGCCCATCTACCATCTCCCCCGTCCTCTAATCTCCTGTCTTTCATCTTTCCTCTCCTCCTCCCCTCTTCTCCTTTCCTTCTCTGCAGTCATTTCTTCTTCTCCCTGAATGTGCCTCCTTCTCATGTCTCCTCTCCTCCCTTCCCCTCCCCTCCCCTATGCTCCCCTCTCCTCTCCTCTCCTCCTCTCCCATCCTGTTTCCTCTCATCTCCTGTCTCCTCCCCGCCTCTCCTCTCCTGTCTCCTCCCCTTCTCTCCCCTCCTCTCTCCTCTCCTGTCTCCTCTCCTCCTCTCTCCCTGCTGTCAGTCAGTGGAGGGTAAATACAGGGCCATCCTGTCTGAACCCCATCCATCAAACTGCCACTTAATACCCACAGCTGTCACTATGTGTGCACAAGTGTGTATCTTTGTGCAGGTGTGTGTGTTGCTGTTGATCTTCTCCAGCCAGCTGGAGTAGGATTTTCCAAATATCACATTCAGAATTGACAGAAGGTTACCAAAAATGTAAATAGTGCCTTAACAGTATCCCAACATGTTATCCTCCTCTCTGCTAAAAATATTTTCTACTGTGTGTGTGTGTGTGTGTGTGTGTGTGTGTGCATACGTGTGTGTGCGCACAGAGATGGGCAGTATTTTAATTAAATGTATTTGAAATAAATTCTGGACAGAAAAAAAGATGTACTTTATAACCACATACTTTAAGAGCTTGTATTTGTTCAAATACTGAAAATACATTATTTAATACGGATGGGTTTACATTGGATTGAGTTGAAAGCACAGTGCGACTACATATAATATAGAATAGATAGTATAGTATAGTAGTATACTATATAATATTAGTTTGTATAGAATGTATTTTTGTATTTTCAAATTACAAATAACTTGTATTTTATTTCAATACATTTTCTCATACCAATATTTTGTATTTTATTTTGATATATTGGATGAGCAAGTATCTGCAATTTGTCACAAGATGCTTTTGCCCATCTCTGTAGCGTGCGTGCGTGCGTGCGTGCGTGCGTGCGTGCACAGATGAGAGTGTGTGATGTGCAGGCCTGCTGAGCAGCTCCACACTTCCTCCAGGCCTGTGTGACAGAGAGCGGTAACACCACACAGGGTTTTTGCCACAGACTTCCTTTGAATGTGAACATACTGAATGTGAACTCCATCACACACACATTCAGTTTGACAGAAAGCAACAACACAAGGAGACACCGGGACATGAGTTCAAGAGCTTTTGTTTGAGACACGAGAAGTGTCTATCATGCACTGGAGGGACTCTAACAGCAGACTGATATTGGTGTACACATTACAATTCCACTGACTGGGTTTTTGGAGACTAAACTCAATGCATTTTCCACTTTCCTTTCCTGTATTCATATTCCCTTTCCTTCTCTCCTCCCCTCTCCTGTTTTCCATTCCTCTGGTCCTCTTTCCTTCTCTCCTTGTCTTTATATCTGCCTGCTTTTCCAGCTCAGTCACCAGAATAAAAGGTTGCCATTGTATGTTTCTGCAAACCACGTATGTTACCATTTGTATGCTTCATGGCGAGACAGCTGCCAAGCAGCAGACAGCAGGAGACCACTGTTTTTTAACAAGACGTCGGGACATTTCTAGTCAAGGTTGTGGCGACAAAAAAACTGTATTTTAAGCCAAAACGTGTCCTTTTCCTAACCAAGTGGGTTTTTTGCCTAATCATACAACATGTTAACCACAGCCTTGTCACAACATACAATTAACAATTGCAATGTAAAGAAATGTGAAGTTTTATCATACATGCTATGTCTGCTTAATCATGAAAAACTCAATAAATACATGGTATCAAAAAAGGAGGTACTTTTCAGTCTCGAGTAGAGAGGCAGTGTGAGTGTATTAGTGGATGTAACAAATGTCTGCACACACACACGCACGCGCGCACACACACACACACACACACACACACACACACACACACACACACACACACACACACACAGTGAAATCCTGCATCAGAAAAAAAAGCGTCTCCTTTTTCCTCCCTTTTCACATTTTTAAAATGTGCCAAGCCAAACGTGTTCCATTGGTGGACACCTCCACACTAAACTACAAAGAGGAAAAAACTGCGATGGTACCGCTGTGTACCAAAGTGGAAAAATAGTGCAGCAGCATATTATCAGTGCAGAAGGTAATATTTCACCATGATAGGTGTAGGAGAAATTCCTCCTGCAACTGTCATCTCTGCTGGGGCTGAATCTGTTTAGTTAGATGCTCGAGGCCCATCAAACAGCCCGGGGTGTGTAGCGCTGGCTGTCAGAAAGCATCTCGTGCACTCTGTAGGCACTGATCCCACCACTGGGAGGCCTCTTCTCATCAGACCTGCCCCCACGCCACAGTAGCTTCTGCAATTTTCACAGTCTTGTTTGCAACTCCAGTACAGGAGCTGGCTCCGGTACACTCAAAACAAGCCGGCTGTGCTATTGGATATCCATTTTCTTCCCATAAACCTGCTGGTGGCAAATGGTGCGTGGCCCCCGCCGGTGGTGTCTGTGTCTTTAATTGGTTTTCGATCAGCGATTGTCACTTGAAGAAGAGCTCGCTACCTGCCAGACATATACAAAGTACCTGCCAATTAGCCTCATCCATTGATTCAGTGGGAGGCTTAGCTGGAGTGTTCTGCGAAAAAAACATTTAAGGGGATTTTTCACAACACTGCTTTTTTGGACTTTACAACTGGCGGCTAAAATTCTATAATTGGTGCTTGGTTCTTGTCTCAGTGGGATGTAAAAAAAAAAAAAAAGGTTAATCAGCTCACAGGCCTGCTAGAAAAACTGCAGCCAAAGTGTTTTGCTGCAAACAAAAGTGGCTATCAAACAAGAGCGTGAGGGGAAAACACAGGATTAAATTAAATTCTGGTGATGACACGCTGTGACAAAATGCTCTGACGGGGGTTGAGGGCCTCAGAGAACGGAGCATCAGATGTGGAGATGTATGATAAGGTCTGATGATTAGATCGAACGCTCTCACATTCAAGATCAAAAGCTGTCCTCTGCTGTCTTAACAGCAAAAAGCACAAGAATATTCCTAACTAGAGCACTGCATACATTACTCAACCCTGGTGCCAACAAATTTTATCCCATTTAAATCAGAGGAGTGGCTGACATGACAGCCGGGGACCACATTCTAGTTTCTACAAGTGTTCCAAGTAGGCAGGCTGGTCTCATTCCCTGTTTGTAGTATTACTACGAAAA
>JAOVVB010267561.1:0-18459 GCA_028570985.1 Heterobranchus longifilis | reverse complement strand
TACATTACATGTAAAGCATTAAAGCATATAAACATGTTCTAGTAGAAACCCAAAATACAAGTATGAACCTGAAAATTTGTATAATATGACCCCTTTAACTGTGGCATCCTCTTTTGGGGCAACTTTTTACTAATATTTGACAGCAAATTCACTGGTGAGGTGCAAAACTACTCCGAGGTTCAACTAAATTGCATAAATAAGAAGTGTAATGTACTGTACTTGTACTTCAAGTCATAATGTTTACCTTCATCACTACACAGCAACAGCACCATCTGGCTTTATAGCAGGGAGCAAAGACAAACCTGTGACCGGTCATTGAGGAGACTATGCAGAGCGAGACAGGTGTGAGAGGCATGGCTGCATGCAAACACACACAATCATACTCTCTCTGTAAGACATATGACATGACATCACCAAACAACTATTCCCTTTGACTGATGCCGCCGAACTGAGCTCTGCTCCCTCTAACTCTCCTCAGTACAAAAGCGTCCCAGCTGAGTGTGTGCTTATAAAAAGCAGATGAGCTGATTCTGCCCTCAGTTATGCTACTGTGAGCACCAGTAATGACTCTATAAACTCCACTTCAAAATGTTGTGCTTTCCTGGTAAAAAAAAAAAAGAGATTCAAGTCATTTGGCCTCCACCCTCATGTCTATTCTTGAAGCTTTGACATAAAGCCACTGGAAAGTCACATTTTATTAATTTGTGGCTGGCAGCAGCAACTATGAAGCTCCAGATAATCATGTTGTTTTCAATGGCAACCGTATACGTGGACTAGATCTTGTTTGGTAAAGTTAAATGGATAGTTCTGATTTTTTAAGTGAGGTTGTATGAGCTACTTATCCATAGTCAGTGGATTACCTACAGTAGATGGCGTTCAACACGCCCCACCAATGTACTGTGGACGGGGCCACACAGCAAAACATATTTTAGACAGCTAAAAATAAATCAATATCACGGCACAGTTGCACTTATGTGTAGGAATACAGAAGTTCTACGGTTGAGAAAATGTAGTGCCAAAGGAAAGGGCTGTTTGATGGCAAGGTAAAGCAGTGAAAATTTTCTAAATATAGCATACACTTAAACTGATACTGATTTTTTAGATGGTCCTTTCTTTAGGTGGCTAAAATATGTTTTGCTGTGTGACCCCCGTCCAGCAGTACATTGTTTAGCTTCTGTGTCAGGACTCCAAACTGGGAGCATGCCGACCGCCATCTACTGTAAGTAATACACTGGCGATGGATAAGTACCTTACAACCCCACTTCAAAACATCCAAACTATCCATGAAAATACTGACCACTGAATGGCAGATAACAGAACCTGTCCCACACTGAAACCCTGCAAGTGTAATTCAGAGCCTATTTAATTGAAATGGAAAGCAACTCAAGTGAAACTTAATTAGACACTTTTTACATCATGATCTCATTAACTCAGCCCATCCAAAGACAAATTAAATTAAATTTACTCAGGTTGTACCTGCAAGTTAAAGTCCTCCAGTCAGCTTTTGGTGACATTCTAAATATAAAGTGAATGTTTGCTTTGGGTAGCATTACCTCATGAAACTAAAAACATAGTCCCTATTTGATTCATAAGCCACAAAGAAAACTGCATCACTTCTACTGCTAAATGTGCCGTTGTACATTATGCAACTGGAAATCCCAGCTAAGTAATCTCATTGGTCAAATACATACTACTGCTGATAATTCCACTAAAGCTAGCCATGCTTAATCAATTAGCTCACCAACAATTGGGTACAGAGGCTACAGTAGTTCATGGGCTTTATGTAATACAGTACATGTTCGTACAAATAAGTTGAGAGCAATAAATCCTGAATGTCTAGAGCTATGTTCATCAACAAATATGCATGCATTCTAACCATTTATGACTAAATGTATAGCTGTATTCTGAAAATAAATCAAGCTCTACTCTAAAACCTTCAAATCTTTGCCAAGACAAGTTATGAGAGAAAATAAACTGACTTACCTTCAGTGGAAGCGAGATCTGAACTCACACAGGACCTTCAAGAGTGCACAAAGAAAAAGACAATCAGCAAAAGCTAGTAGCACCCATGCACCAATGCAGAACTCAGTAATATCAAAGGGTGTTGAGCGGTTAGAGACAGGAGAGAGAAAGCTAACAGAGGAGGTGAGCAGATGCAGTGAAAGGTTTCTGGTATGCTGGAAATGTGACCGCGAGTGTTCGGAGAAGAAATGAAAAAGGAGAAAGTCGAGTAAAGCAGTCTAAGCTGGAGAATTAGATGGTATTACAGAAGTCTGTTTGGTTCCATGGTCTCAGGGAGTGATTTACCAACAAAGGCCAATTCATGCTTTCTTGATATGGTCACATGTGATGACCACTGCCAAGGTCCAATCAGACGGACCTTTGACATTTAAGCTTCCCCGTTTGCTAATGTTGTTAAAATCAAAGAGAAAGAGAGTGTGTGCGTGTCATGTAACCTATGATCCAGCTCATGGTAATAATCTGATTATTGACTTACTACATACTATAGATTATTGTACACTGAACAACATACACTTTATTATTAATCAGTAAAGTGCACTAAAACCTGATTGGAATCCAGCATAGACTGTATATAAAGATGGGTGACGCATCTCCACTTCCTCCCACTGTACAAAAGTGAAGCCAAAATATCCCGGATAAGGGCGCTGCCATCTTGTAATTTTGCAACCAGTCTGCGCAGTACCGATTGGGCAGCCTTGAAGTCCCATCCATACACCCAACCGACAAATCGCGAGTCAATAACAGCTCTCAATAATGGCATTTCACCCCATTTTTATAGCATCAAATAACTAATCAAAATAAAAATCTATAACATTTTATTGAACGTGTACTTTAAGTTTTTAGTTTGGCTCATCCGATAACATAGAGGAGACGGGACATGATGTATACTGCACCAGGGGGGCGATCGAGATGTTTTGGCTTCACTTATCGGGAGCTGTCCATCTTTATATACAGTCTATGGAATCAACATATCTGTGCATTAAATATTAATTATTTATAAAATCATGTTATGATTTCTTTGACATGCATGATGATATGGATATTTCCCAGCATTCTTCACTCTCAGCCATGCATTCTTGAGTCCAGAGCAGTACCTATCAGTCTCCTGGCGCTCAGCAGAAGTGATGGGTTGCGTCCTAAACCTCTCTGAGGTCTTTCTACTCTCCCCGGGATAGATATACTGCCGGGGCCTGCGCCCCCTGTCCCTCTCCCCTCTCCATTGGGCTCCAGAGTCTGCGGGTGCCCAGTCCCCTTCACTGGAGGGGCCACCCAAGGAGAGGGACCAACAGATAAGAGTACCAAAAGGAAAGAGAAAATACAGCATGGTAAGGGAGAGATAGAGAGGGACGAGTAGCAAAAATGGAGATTTTTAAAAGCAGAGGTTTGAATATCCAGTCACACCCCTGGTTTTTAAATCAATGATGTGAGCAAGACCGTGCAGATTTATTGGCAGTTAAAGCATGCAAACGTTCATTGGCCCCAGTTGGTCACCAAACAAGTCACAGAGCAAATAAAGAACAAAAAACATACATCAAAGGAAGCATAAGCTGTGGTTACACTTGTCTTTTCAATGCGACTTTTGTGAATGGATGCGCCAGACCGGAACTCAGCTGTGTCCACATGTGTGCCCACACTTGATAGTTCAATGCATTCTGCCTGATTGGATATTACCTTGCAGGGCATCTGGATTCACTCGATATCACGGGATCACACGAGAATCACGGGATCACTTGATCGCATAAATCCATCTCGTCAGGATTCAAGTAAAGCGTTTGTGTCCGGTTCGGACCAATCAGCATCCTGTGAAGAGCTACTGAGAGTTACTGATGTGATTTAGGTGCATGAACAAAACAATAATGGCAGCTCCGCGTAAATGCTGCAATAGCGTCAGCTTTTCTGCACTACTCCTGACTGGCTTCGGCAAGAGTTTGATAGACAGATGGTTTGTCCAATCACCTGCCAGGTATTTTTTGAAAACACCTGCTCTTTTCCTTCAGTTCTGTGTAACAAACTATCTGACGGCATCAGGTTAAAATATAACATTATACCCGCGCAATGGGTGCATCCAAAATAGCACTTGGTACAGGGGAGAGCCTTATTCTTTTATTTATACTTCGTTTATTTTGTAATGGTAGCAGGGCCCGTAGGAGACATGCTTCTTTGATGAGGGAGCAGCAGGTCTCAGCTGTGCTCCAGCCCTGGTTCCCCTTTCTCTCGCTCGGGAGAGGAACTCCCATGTAGCAGGGAGATGACACAACACCTACGTTTGATAAATTTGTCAGAACTGTGCCCACATGCTGTCCACACCTCTCTGAGATCTGAAATCAATGCGAGCCAGGCCACCTCGGCCTATGGTCTGGCTGATCGGATCCAAATGCGAACAAGATCTAATCTAAGAGCATACAGATTTGACAGTTAATCCGTCCTGGCATGATCAGATGACAGAAGTCGCATTAAAAAGACAAGTGTAACCACAACATTAGTGTTATGCATGAATGCCATTTCTACAGATTAGAAACTCTACACATTGATGTAGACTTCATTCTAGCCTTAGTTGCTTGTTAGTCATTCAGCCAATGTTTGGTAACAAGCATCAGTGTGAGTTCTAGAGAAGCCAGCCAGTTAGTAGCAGCGGTGTAGCGTTTTACTTTGCCACCTACAGCTCATTCCTGCGGCTGGTTGGAGGGGTGGTGGTGCTCTCCATGTAAGAATGTCTGAGCTGGGCCACAGACACCCGGCTGTCCTGGTGACTCTCTTGGTTACTAAAACCTTCACCCTCCCTGACCTCTCGGGGGTCGTGGGCCTGGTGCTGCAGGGTCCTCTGACTGGGCCCTCGTGGATCCCCAGCATCTGACACCGAGCGGCTCAGGGCTGTGCTGGAGGTGGAGCCTCCTGCATGTGCCGCTCTGGGCTGGATGTGGGTGGCAGCCACCCCTTTGTGGATATAAATGGCATTTTCCCGCTCTCTGGGCCTGCTCTCTGGTGCTTGTAGGCGGGAAGTGTGCTCCATTTCATCCCACCTAGCTCTGCTTCTGTGTCCTCCTCTTGCACGATCCTCTGCCTCAGACTCTCTTGCCAGACTCTGCACCCTGGACATCCCTAGTTCCTCTTCACCCCTTCCTCTCCGTGGGTCCTCGGTGCTCCTCTCCCTGCGGCGGATCTCAGAGGGCAGCACTGCTTTCCTGCTCTTCAGAAGGCCCTCAGTCTTCACATCCTCTGACTCCTCGGTCTCTTCCTCCTGGGGCTGTTGTTGCCCGGCTCTGGATGTGGGACCAGAGGCCATGGACAGGTAACTGGGGGAACCGCCAATTTCTTGTCCTCCTGGTGGCCCTGGTCGGGTGAGCTGAGCCTGGGGGTGATGGTGGGGATGGGAGTAAATCTGCTGGGGGCCTGGTGGGTCTGTGTGGTAGCGTGCCGAGTTCTGTGTCTGGTGTTGAAATTGTCTGCGGTACATTGGGGCTTCTGTAACATTTCCCAGCTCTGGGCTCCTCTGGCGGCCCTCCTCCCTGGCAAGCCTCTCCCTAACTCTGATTCTTCAGGGAAACAAAGGGCTGGTTATCATTTGGACTACATGAATAGACACAGCATATGTCTCTTAATCTCATTAAGATGACTTGGTCTGATAAAAAGAGCAGACAAACAGCACTCAACTCCTACTCTAATCGAGATGATTCTTTGTGCGGCAAAACCGTAATGTGTCTTTTGAATCAAGTACCAGAAACTGTCAAATATTTAAAGCTCACATTGAATGCTTGGTCAGATTTTGTTTGTTCAAATATTTTCTGAATCCTAACTTTGTTAAATTTGTTACATTTTGTAATTATTTTACCTACTTTAATTTTCCATTAAAAGCATTAAAGGCTGATGCATTGAGAAGTTGAGAGTGTTTTTGGAAGAAAAACATTTTCTTTTCCCTCAAGGTAAGGTATTGAAACTAGGCCAATACTACGGCTGTCTGCCTCGCACTTTCTCGTGTGGGCCGGGATTTATAATCCCCAAATCACTCTAAACGTTCAGCTCCCCCAGTACAAAATCTGTGCAATGTCCGATTGAGCCCAGTGTGGGCATGTTGATGACGTATGTGGCTGGTGTGAAACCGGAAGAAAACAAACTTGCGAGGGTAATAAAGAATTTACACGAAGACGCCAATGAAAATGTCTAACTGGAGAGACAATGAGATTTGGGAACTTCTGTCAGTAAGGGCCAACGATGAACTTAAGGGCCCAATTACGAATTTTGAATTATAATAATTATATTATTTTATTAGTTTATTTTGTAATGTGTAGGTATGTAGATCTTTTAAGTCATGTTTATATTGAATTAAATATACCTATACAAGTAGTTATGCCTCCTGTTGTATTGGTTTGCCCTCTTATGGACATAATGCGTAAAAATACATATTTGAATAGTTCTTTTTTGTAGAAGGAATATTCAAATGTCATTTTTGGCCAATTTTGACAGCCCTAGTACCAAAACAGTTTTTGGCCTGTATGTCCACATGTTTTTAATACAGGGTAAATATCTGTATATACTCCTATTGTTATTTTTTTCTTACTTCTATTTGGGATAAGAGTTAGCTGGCTGAGACTCAGCACCCCAAATTTGCACAATGAAAATCTATCTTGCTGAAATAGCTATTAGCAATTCCTGTGAGGAAGTAGTTTGTAAACAAAGCCCACAAACCTATAGTCACTGATGTAAGGTCAGTATTACTCCAGGAAAAGAAGCAATACTGCAACATCACTACCCAATGTTATATCATTCATTAATATGTTTTAATATAATATGTTCCTTCAAACATTTGTTTTCACATGGGGATTAAATTGAACACAGCAACATGGGAGATGAAGTTATGGTCTGCAGAAAAGGGAACGGGAGCTTGCAGCAATGAGGGTGATGATGATGTGATGTCAGCTGACTCTCAGAGGTCAAAGCAGAGCTTCTTAAAGTTTAAGAAGCTCTGCAGATAAGGGTTGATGGTTGATGGGTTTTGGTAAGTCCAGCTGAAAGGGAACATGGCAACATGGCAGGGGACACTGGGGGTGAGACACAACCAGCCTGGGTGTACCTCGAGGGCCAGTTGATGAGGGAATGGGTGTCGCCCTCCGCATCAGTCTGGAGAAACCAATCAGTGCTCAGATTCGCCCTCGCACTGTTCCAATGGAAACCCGGTGGGAGACAAGTGAATGAGCGGGTGGGTAAAAGTCTAGATTCATTATTCAGCCTTTTCTCTTGGAGCACACACAGACACACAACTAAATTACACACATCACTGACTTCACACTGAGCTTGACCTGAGTGAGAATGGGCTTGGACACCAGCAGGATCCTGCTAAGAATACAAGTTCAACTCCCCCGTGAGACACTTCACTGTTATTGTGGTTTTGGGGGAGGCACCACACGCGATAAAATATGAACAATACATTTCTTATTTAATGTTTCTTAAATGAAGAGCAATGAGCATGAAACACACTTTGCTTATATGAAATCAGATCTGGCCACAGACTGCACGTATGTTACATGGGGGAAAAATCCATGTTACAGTATCAATGCATCACTGTATCAAGAGGTAAAACCTGTCTAACTGAGGTCTTATCTGACACAAATATTCAGAGGAAATGCCATCTCACTCCAACACAGCGAAAAGGCAGAAGAGTCATGCTGGCTCTCTGATGCTGCATTAAGACAAATAGCCTAATGACTTTCATTAAGCCCAGGCCTGAGCTCAACTAAATCTAGTCCCTCAGGCATGAATACAGAGGGAGAGGACATAAGAGGGAGACAACATTTAATGAATTGCCCAATGTGAACATTTTCTGTATATTTAAGTTTTTAGTGCTTTTATATGCTGCAAATGCCGTACCCTCCATGTGCAGGTATGTGCGCGCACACACCTCTACAACATCTAACTACAAGGACCACAATGGAAATAAGTCCTGTGACTTTTTGTGTTATCCTTGATGTTCTTTTAAATGTGCATGTACACTGGTGTTGCAACCATGTAAGTGCCTTTTTAAAATTAACTGTTAAATAAACAAAATAAATGAATCAAATATTGCCTTTTAGTACTATTAGGATCTGAATTTAAGACCAAATCAGAAATCACAACAAGACAAAAACGTATATCTGATGGGAGTAAAAAAAATGACTATTGTGGAGGTCTTCGAGGGTCCACTCAGTTCTGAGGAACTGAGACCTGACCCAGGAGTTGGACCAGTAACAAAATATACTCTGCCTCGGGTCTGTGTGTCATATATGTCTAATACCTGAGTGGATCCAAATGGATCAGAGCATACGGAGTATCAACTCTGATCACATGGTACATCATAATCCCCGCAGGGCAGGGCGTCTTGGTAGCCAAATGGTTAAGAAGCATACTACATAACTGCAATGTCCTTGATTTGATCATGGACTGTAGAAAAGAAGCGATGCCACCGTGACGTCACCTATTGGTTTGTGGACTACAGTTTTAAAGCCTCAGGTTTGGTTTTGGCTGTCACTATCTCGGTTTTTTGGAACAGGACGTGACCATATTTAACCATAAACCCATTAGGAAAATGTTTACTGAGGTAATAAATCAAGTGAGAAAAATGTCTTGGTGTAGAACTCTGTTTTTCTATCTAAAAACAACTTCATTCAGAGAAAATTACTGCAAAGAGTAGCAAAGGCTTCGCTCTTTGGCTAACAAAGGATCTGTAACTACACTGAATATATACTGATGCCACCAGGAGCAATGCAAAGAAGACGGGCAACATTGATGATTGGCAGCATCTTAATTCACTAGTTTGAGGAACATTGAGCATGTTTATATGCACACTAATATTCCACTATTATTCAGAATATGACAATATTGGATGAATATTTGGATATTCAGAAAATATGCTATGGTTATTGTACACAAACCAACAGTTTGCAAGGCTGGGGTCGAGATGCATGCACAAAAGAAAAGCCCACATTTCTGGTCAAAAGGAGAAACAAAACTACTTTTAAACATTAGAGACGATGCCTGATGCACCGAGGACAGTTTGCAACAGTCAGGAGCAGGGCCTGTCCCTCCCCGCAGGGAGAAAGGGCGTGCGGCCCCGGGAAGTGGCGAGGTTCGGTCAAGGGTGCTGTCACGGCCGGAGCTGCGAGCCACCTTCACATGAAACATTAATAAAGACTCGGATATCAACAATGTATGTAAACAGCTTAGTAGGAATATTATCTTTTTCAGAATAAGGGCAAAAGCCGGAATATTGTGTGCATGTAAATGTAATCACTGCGTTCAACTGTGCCTAGTAAAACAGACGTTTCGAAGGTCAAGACTGAACTCAAGTTCATTAAGTTCAAGTTAAAAAAAAAAAGGATGACCTTTGTTCATAACATTTTACGACTAAGTCCTAAAATGTAAGCATTCATGTCAGACTTCATGTCAGAGACCCACAGATTGCCCAAGAAGAGGTAGAGGGGACGCCCTCCTATTTGCTTCTTTCCCATCAGGCCTCCCTGGTCTTGATCAAGCCCAGCTGTGGATCACAGTTCTGACCGTGGAGTCACACTGAGCCGCCCAGTAACACAACACCCTCCCTGCACCACAGACACACACACGCCGGCCAAGTTTTGAAACCTGAGAGAGAGATTTAGGAGCAGCGAGAGAGAGCAATGCAGACAGGAACACGGGATAGGGGAATGACAGCATAGTCGGATGTAGAATCATCTTCATCTGTTCGTTAGCAACACGGACCACAGGTTCAAATCTGGTCAAGACCTGGGCTGGGCCAGCTGGTTGTTACATCACAAATGAGGAAGAGCGTGTGATGATAGTATCTATATCAGTCGTGGAGCCAAAACACTTCTTAGCACTTACCCTCTGTAGCAGCAATGAATATACAGTATGTGCTTCAGATTAAACCACTAGAACTTTTAAAGATAGCCCTTTAGGAAAATAAATATTTTCCATCTCTTGACGTCTTCAAAATCAGATGATAAAGTGATGATGAGTGCCTTATTTTACAATGTTCCATTGGGAAAAGCCCACTATAAGAATAAACCTACTTTCTCACAGTTATGTGTTTAATGAATGCCTAATTTAGTGAGCAGTGGAGCTGCTAATCAGTATCGGCTGAACCAATTAAAGGATAGCCTAGCTCCACAGTGCTGTGTCAGGTCTGGCTGCAACAACTATCATTCAACGCCTGGCATTCTGGCTTGTTTGTAGTTTGTTAAGCAACGGCGCCCTCATTTGGGCTTAGTCTCTCTCATTGCACAGGAAACTGTGTGTCAGGGCTAGATTAATCCACTAGGGTGCCCCAGGGCAAAAATGAACTACAGGCCCCTGTGAGTCCCCCCTGACATGT
The DNA here is from genome assembly GCA_028570985.1 of Heterobranchus longifilis. Taxonomy (NCBI): domain Eukaryota; kingdom Metazoa; phylum Chordata; class Actinopteri; order Siluriformes; family Clariidae; genus Heterobranchus; species Heterobranchus longifilis. Next base: position 8,099 of record JAOVVB010267561.1, on the reverse strand, counting down.
TCCCTGAATCTATGTTGCCCAGAACCTAAAAACTGACTTGTGTTCCTCTGAGCTGGAACTCTACCTGCAATGCTGTAAATCAGTTTGTTTCGAGATTAAACAACATTTAAAAAAAAATAGGCACCATGCAAGTTTAACATCCACAGAAATATTAATGGTATTAAAACTAGATTTTTAAACAGAACCACTCTACAAGACAGGGTCTCAAAATCAGGTAAAATTGCAAGAGTCACTGTAGGACATTTACCATTTAATTATTTTTAACCACAGACACCAGGGGCCCCTGAGGGTCGGGGGGCAGTTGCCCACTTTGCCGTTGATTGATGTTACAGGGTTCACACACCTTTTCCAAGGTCAAATTCAAGCACTTTTCAAGAATTTTCAAGGTTAGCTTTCAAGCTTTTCCACCACCTTACATCTGTGGTAAATTACATAACTACATACAATACATACACTCAGTGGCCACTTTATTAGGTACACCTGCACAATCTAGTATCATCCAATACAACTGTTCTGCCATAAAGTTTACTTTTATGATGCCTATAATGTTCAGGTTTTTTTTACACTGTCATAAAAGGTGTGAATTAAATTATATGTTTGGAACCCTGCATTAACAACAGACAGATAGGAACCATCGGTTCAACTAAAGTCATAATAAACTGGAACTATCCTTTAAGAAACACCTGGTGCTCTGATCAGCATTGGTGAACTTCTCGAAGAGGAGCACATGTGTGATCAGCTACAGAGCCAGAGGTTTACTTCATCCAAACTGGAAATAGCTCTTCCTAGAAAATAGCAACAGCTTGGCCAGTGATACTTCCTTTGGGAATTAAAAAAAATACAGGAATTTGATTTTCTCACCAGATCCACCTGAAATATCTGGAATAGAAACACATTACACACATTTCGTATTCATCTGCCCTGTATTTTGCAAGCCCAGGTGTCAGTGGGACTCAGAGATAATTCCAGAACAAGCTCAGGTTGCCTGACCTGGTCTGAAACCACAGTCCTGCCAACAGGACGACCTCGGACACGTGTGGACAAGAGGAGGGACAGAGACAGAGATGAGGGAGGGAGGGAGAGTCAGTCTGATGGAGAATGCTGTCACAGCGAGTCCATCTTGTGTGTCACATTTGTTGTTGTTGTTATTATTTATTTATGTATTAATTGTTGTAGGCTATTTTATCAGATGCCAAAAAAAAAAAAAAAAACTAAATCGGCACTATAAATCGGCATCAGCCCTCGAAAAACCCATATTGCTTGACCACTAGTTATATCTAGGGCTGCAACTAACAATTTTTAATCTGCCATTTATTTTCTCGATTAATGGATTAATTATTTGGTCTATAAGATGTCAGAAAATAGTGAAAAATGTCCAAGGTGATGTCTTTAAATATCTTGTTTTGTCCAAAACCCAAAGATATTCAGTTTAATATGATATAACACAGATAAAAGCAGGAAATATCCATATTTGAGAGGCTGAAAACAGCATTGACTGCCATTTTTGCATGAAAAATTACTTATCTAATCTATTATCAAAGTTTTGTTTTTTTTCTGTCGATCGAGTAATTGATTAGTTGCCTTTTCGTTGCAGCTCTAGTAATAATGTTACCGTACGCATTAGCTTGGTGGCTGCATGAGCCGTTTGTCATAGTAGCACATCGTAGTAACAAAGCGAAAAAAAAGAAGCGAATGCTCGATATGTTGAACAAATACTAACGTCCAAATCGAGTACTGATGCCCATCCCTAGTCTGGGGAATGGTCTACTAATGAGATTTCAAACACAGAGCAGAGGGCACTGGCCATTTCACAGAAACACATAATAGCTACACTATTTTATAAATTGTGAGCAAGGAAGAGAAACTACTTTGGATATGAATGGGGATCAAAACAGATGAGGGCAAAAAGGAGCTGTGATCAGAGCACTCACCCCTGTCTGCTGAGGATGTTGTGGGCCTGCTGCTCGATGAACAGGTCCCCAGGAGACACCCCGTATTTAGGTGAGGAGAGCGAAGGGTGCCTGCTCAGCTTGGGTGAACAGGGTGGCATCCCTGCGACTGAATAGTCCTTGGCGGGCACCCTGGCAGCTGACGATGATGATGTCACATCCATGTATGAGGAAGAGGACGGAGGCTCGGGAGGAGCAGCTCTGCGTTGATTCTCCAGGTTCATCAGCCTCTCCCTCTCCGAGAACGAGTCCACCCTGGTTCGACCCGTCTCATAACCCGGGTCGGGGTGGCCGTGCTGCGGCGCCGTGCGTCCCGCCCTTGGACTAGTGACAGAGGTGCTGGTGGAAGAACTCAAGGTGATGTCCCTCCCTTCCTCCCCCACCGACTCCGCTCGGATTCGCCTCTCGGAGCCTTCCGACTCCTTCCGGGTGCGAGTGTAGCGGGGGGGCTGCTCCAAGTCCGGCTCCTGATCTAAGGAGATGCCGTAGCGCTCGGCCAGCTGCCGGCGCCGCTCCGCCTTGTAGCGGGCAATGCGTTCGGCCTTGGACTCCAGCTCTGGAGCAGCGGTGGTGGTGGACCCAGAAGTGTAGACAGGCTCTGTGTGGATGGATGACTGAGGGTCAGGTCTGCATCGAGATCTGGACTGTCGCTCCGGAGCCACGAGCTGCATTTCTGGGCTTTCGAATCCTTCTGTGCCATACCGCTGGACTGTAACTAGGAGACACAGAGAGAAGTCAGCTGACTCCATAGAAGCACAAATAAAGAGACAAAAATTGTCTAGGTACTAAGGTTGTCAAAAGTATGGATACTTTTTCGATACCACATGTTTAATATAATATGTAACATTTCCACATTTAAATAGACCTGAACCTTTTCTGGATGTTGTCCGTGGTTTTGTCTTAGAACGTTGAACCTTTCACAGTGTGTTTTCACTTCATAGAAGTTAATTGCCCAAGAGGCTTCAAAACAGTAGTCCACAAAACAATGGGTGACGTCACGGTGGCTACGTCCATTATTTTTTAAAGTCTGTGGAGTGAATGTCGTCAGAACAGCCAGCACGCCATGGTATCAAAAGAGGTATAGATTATAATTTTTTTATACTAGTATTGTATCGAAATTTAAAAATCTGGTACCGTGACAGCCTTACTAGGTACTGTACTTGTCTCACCACCACAGGGCTCACAGGGATCAGAGGCCCTGGTGTATCGTGGCGTGTCCTCCTCCAGAAGCCGATTGGCCACCAAGCTAGGCAGCAGAGACGGATGCACCTCGCCCTCTATGCCCTCCAACCGCCGAGCGATACGCTCCTTTCTACACACACACACACACACACACACACACGGACAGGAAGGAAGAAGTAGTCAACCTCAGACATGTTATTATCACCCACAACATTATCATTATCAGAAACGCTTGCAGCTTTTTTATACACTTATCATCAGCTTCTCACCTGTTCATTTCCCAGTCACTTGAGCTTGTGGTAATGCCTTCAAATCGTTTCCTTAATTCAGAGACTAAAGAGAATAAAAAACATAACATATTATTATGGCTCAATAAAAAGGAAAACATCTGTCTTGGTAGTGCCATCTTAACCAAACCAAGACACAACCTTAACAATCTTAAGACAGTTTTGGATATTTAGATCTGGATGGCAGATGTTTTGTCTGCAATGTTCTCAATCAGTCTGAATTTCATTATTTGGAATACTTGTTCAAATCTAATTAGGTTTTACTTTTAATATTCTTAAAGGGGGCATATTATGCTCATTTTCAGGTCCATACTTGTATTTTGGGTTTCAACTGTTTACATGCCTTAATGTTCAAAAAACAGATTTCTCATACTGTCTGTCTAAATATGCCTGTATTCACGCTCCATTTGAGCGCCTGTCTCTTTAAGACCCCCTTCCGAAAAAGCCCAGTCTGCTCTGATTGGTCAGCATTTCTGGGTCTTCTGCATCTGCGCTCTTGGCGTGTCTGCACCGTCATTGCAGCCGAGAATGACTGTAGCAGCACTTACGACCTATATAGAGTATAGTTGTGACATCACAACCATACGGAAGTCCTGATGGCTCATTTAAAGGCACAGTTTCTGTGCATTTCTCAGTGGATTGATACTTTCACAGTATTATACATCACCTAGACCTGCTTTATAACAAAAAAAATACATAGAAATCTCACTTTTACAGTATAGGACCTTTAAGTAAAATTAATTTAGAAATAACTAAAACTTAAAGATTTCAATTTGATCTGTAATCAGCAATCCTTGACTGAGATGGCAGAAACACGACAATTTTGGCAAAAGAGCAAGGAGGCGAAGAGAGATAAAAAGGTTTGATAAGACTTAGAGAATCCTGGTATTATGCCAAAACGGAACCAGCTATTGGAACGCAACCCTTATTATACTGTATTCTTCCTGTAAAAGTTAAAAACAAAATAAGTTTCATGACTGACTGCTGTGCCTAAGGGACATTTGTTCATCTGGGCTTATTGCCCAAAAAATCTTGCTTCTCTGTGACCAGTTTTACTTCTCCATCTGATCCATAGCAATTGGTCTACTTTACATTTTCACATCCACAGACTCTCGCATTGGCAAAATCACAACTTGTAAAAAGCTAATCGAAAGTGGCCTTCGACGGCCCATCTAACTATTATATTCACCTTTCAGTGGGATTTAATGGACCAACAATCCTCTATAGGACCGTATCTCTTTATTGGAGTAAATGGAGCCAGTCATGAAAATAGAGAGTGCAGTTTCATATTGTACAATATGTGAGGACTGTTCTTGTAGCAAAACTGGTTTTAGACAAATCTTGACATGAATCCATCTGGCAAAGACGCTGCTGTTGCACAACAGTGACTTTCAAAAACCCTGAGAAAGTTAACATTGTGAGGGACCATTTGCAAGCAGGAAGAGAAAAAAAAACCCTTACTCACCTTTGGGGAGATTGGCCAAGAGACTAACATCTATATCCTTGGTGCTTTTTGCTGGGTCGTCTTTTTCGTCGAAGGAGAATTCTTTCTGGAAGCTGAGGGGTGCAGGAAAAATACCAAGTGTTATTGAAACAGGGCTGAGCTGTGGGAAAGTGTGGGATTTGTTTATAGACCCACAGTGTAAGCAGTTGTACGGGGCTCAACTGAATGAATCTGAATTTGATCGTCCAAATCATTAAAAAATGTTGTTGGAAGCAGGATTGGGTTGAATGATGTTCAAGAATCTAGTCAATCAGACAATGGACGAAGCTACAATAACAAGAAATAAATCATCTAAACAATACATTTGGATTGCAACCGGTAAATTTCATAAAGTTTTGAATCCCCAAATGTTTATCTAGAAATGAAAAGGTTTTACCCCTGTCACACCTTCACACAGATCATTCTGTCAGAAACATACTGAAGTCATTTGTGGATTTCAAAACCACTAAGTTACAATACAGCAATAAAAGAACTGGCAGTAGATTACCAATGTGAAGAAACAGTCAAGACATGACTTTGCGGCTTTGTCCAATGCCAGCGACCACAGAGTTTTGAACACACTGATATACATAGACATCATAGATCATTTTCTATCATAACAGCATCTGTTTTCATGACAGAAATCTCCCAACATCCAATTCCTACATGCACAATGTTTTCAAGTTGCAGCCACACCCACACACAGTTTGGTGTCACAGTGCCCGACGTCCTCAGAAACTTTCTAAATGGAGACCAACGTGTAGACCTGGTGGTGAATTTGACATCTGGCCAATAACACAATGCTGAGCAATCCTACGAATCCTGCAGCAGGGAGGTTTTACTCTACCACGCAGCAAAGTGAGCTTATCTTTTACTTTCTCACTGAGCTTGGACACTGGCCCTGTCTGAAGCACCCAAGATTTATCTGATACCCTGCTATCTCTCTGGTTCCACAATCGAAGTACTACACTAAGGTTGTGTTTAATGGATAACTCCATTTCAGGATAGGGTAGGGCTTAATCAGCCTCAAAGGGGACATATTATGCTGATTTTCAGGTTCATACTTGTATTTTGGGTTTCGAGTAGAACATGTTTACATGCTTTAATGATCAAAAAAGTATTCACCCTCGGTCTGAAACACTCCGTTTTCGCGCCCGTCTCTTTAAGCCCCCCCCTCCCGAAAAAGCTCAGTCTGCTCTGATTGGCTTGCGAAAAAAAAATGGCACACCTTTGCAAAGGCAGTTGCCTTGGGTGGAGATTAGGCTTGCTGTGGTAGTGTTACACAGTGTTTGGGCATACACCCATTACATTACTTGCCCATCGCCTCCACCACTTGCTTTTTGTAAAGACTGCGCAAACTACCAACCATTGAGAAGTGTAAAAATATTTTCGGTTCATTATCAAACTGTGGCAATATATATATATATATATTTGACAATATTAATGCGGTTGAAATTACCACTGCCAATAGATTTTCTCATTGACAGATCAGATAGTCAATATGAAAAAAAAAGAGGAATGAATAGTCGAATCTTTGTATTGAACAACCAAATCCGATTTGAATCAAAACATTCAGACCTAAGAATCTCTTATACAGACCCAGGTTTTTACTCTCCAGGTCTTTAACAAACACACCAAGTTTTTTTTAGCATATCTTACCTCAAAGCTCTCTTCTGTAGCAATCTGGGGTTGCTTAGTTTAATGGGGGTCTCACTCCCAAGTCCTGTGGACAGAAGAATAGAAGAGTGTAACATTTAGTCGTGTCACAATGCCCATTCACCCATTTCAATTTTGAACAGCAGAACCTTCCATTTTAGTTTCTATTGAACAGACACACATTGCAAGGTGAACCACTAAGTCTGTCTGCAGGTCCTTGGCACAGAACCACACTAATTAAGTGGACTTCCAGAGAAAAAACAAATCATGTGGAAAATAATAATCTGCCTGCCTGACCGAATCACATCAAATAATACGTGATCTGTGTAGTTAAAAGGTTTGCACCCAGCCCCACAAACAGCAACAAATCATCACTGCACTTATACATCTGGAGACAGTGACTGTCTCCACCTTAAGTATCAGTCTATGTGCTGTGCATGAGGTCATAGTGTAAAGGGTTTGATAGAGGAGTGACTGTGTGTGTCTATCACTGAAAGGGGCGCTGTAAAGTCTGATCGCACGTCAAGGTTGCAGTGCAGCTGGGATGATGCCAAGAGGAGCCGAGCACATCAATGTCACCGGGCAGCACTTTTATACCCGACATGAATACAGATGGACGACAGCAGGAAGAGCCAGAGAAACCATACTGTCCAATAGAGTGCTGCAGGAATGTGTCCTAAAACCCGGAAATGAGTAGCATTTTTGCACTTCCGGTCCCCTTGTCCCGAAGTCGATGGATTTTTTGGGGTTTTTGGTTAGATGACTGAAATAAGGTCTGTGGTTAACACAAGCTTAAGAGACATTTTTTTTATACAAAATAAAATGTCTCGTGATTTTTTAAGATTTTATGCGTCTTACAAAAGGTGGTTGCTAGCAAGTGGCTAAATGAGACTACAGAGGCTGTTGGGGACAGTAAACGTAACCGTCAGCTTAGTAGTGATGAAGGTGAGCCACACGACGTGGTGTAGTTCGTATATAGCTTTAGCTTGTTACATCTGGCGATTGCATTGAGGCTTCTAAAATCATAAAAGTGGTGTTCATTTATGAGATTACATTGCTGAACAAAAAATATCAGTATAATAAACTTTTGTTCGCTACGTCCATCTTTTTTATATAGTCTATGGTGTTGCAGGGATGATGTATTTCTGTCTGTAGTTCCCTCAACAAATAGCCAATGGAATTTTTCTATTGGATTATTGCAGATTTTGGTCACCTAAAAATGTCTTGTTCAGGGAAAGTTTGCCGATTTTCAGCTGGCTCTGTGTACTGCCATACAGGCAGATGAACAGCAGCAGCACCCAGAGGTCCCTGTTGATCCACCAGCAAAACTCTGCTGGATGACTCGCGTCAGCCAGTTAAAAATCTGCAGATTTCCCTCTTTAATGTTTAGCTTAGCACAGTGCCATTGAAACCATAGACAACACGGGCTTAGCCACGGCATCCTCCCCAGTTCCAACTTCTTGTCCAAATATGGTCACTTCTGGCTCTAAAAAACCAAGATGACGACGACCAAATGCCAAACTCGAGGCTTCAAAACAGTAG
>JAOVVB010267545.1:0-18461 GCA_028570985.1 Heterobranchus longifilis | reverse complement strand
CTGCTAATAGCATCTCTGAAAAGGATCCCACAACAGCAGCCAGTAATAAGACACCGCTGCAGACTATCTTGACTAGTTTGTTCGGCAATAAGCAAACTGACTCTGTGGTCACTTCTGATGGAAGTTCTACTACAACAACAACAGCTACTGTTAAGAAGGTCCCAGTGTTTTCTCGGGTGTCCAGATCAATGGTGGATCCAATTGTCCAACAGTATGGACAGAAATCCAAAACAAAAAAAATAGAAGAAGAAGAAGAAGGAAATGACTTTGACCGACCATATGACCCAGAAGAGGAGTATGATCCAGCAATGGGATATGGAATGGTTGTTCCTCAGAGCATAGAAAAAATTAAGGCAGATGGCCCTGCAGTATCAGGCTTTGTAGATGATGATGTGGCCTATGATCCAGAGGACGAGACCATCTTTGAAGATATGCACAATGATATGACAAAGCCCCCTGTTCCAACTCAAATGTTAAGTTCTCCATCATGTCCAACTCCAATTTCCACCCAGATTGTAACACCAGCTCCTACCTCCACTCCAGCGCAAACCTCTACCCCAGCTGAAGTAAGGCAGAACATTCCTTCAGGCACTGTGGTTGTCTCAGCTGCAACACTAACTGAACAACAGCGAATGCTTGAGGAGCTCAATAAGCAGATTGAAGAGCAAAAACGACAGTTGAAGGAGCAGGAAGAGGCACTACGTCAACAGAAAGAGGCTGTTGGTATGTTCATGGCTCACTTTTCTGTTTCTGATTCCCTGATGTCTCCCCCACAAAAATCTTTGCCTCTCAGTCAACTGTCAGAATCAACAGACAAGACCAGCAACCTGACAGACACTGTGGACAGTTCAAATGTGGATTCACAAACTGTTAAGATAGAAGACACAACTGCCATCTCTAATTCAGAAAAGGACACAGATATGGTTACAGAGCAAGATGAAACACAGGGAAATGTTAAGGAATCCTCTGCTGGAGAGATTGATGATTCTGATGTAGCTTATGATCCTGAGGATGAATCACTGTTTAATGAAATTCAAGATGATGTATTTCAAGGAGGCAGCATAAAGACTTGTGATTCATCTAAAACAGGGCATAGTGCCAGCCGCAAAGGCACTCCTCTGAATTCATACCACAGCAGAAAGCAAAGGCTATCACCAAAGAAGCGGAGTCATCGTGAAAGGGACCGCCATAGAAGTCCTTCAAGAAGATCACAACTGCGGTCTCCTTCACATTCCCGGAGACATAGAGAAAGAGATAGACACAGAAGAAGTGAAAGGGACAGGTCAAGGCATAGGGCTAGAGACCAGTCTGAACGCCACGGTCGCCACCGTAAAGAGCATACTGCACGGCGACATTCTCATGGACGTAGAAGATCCCCATCATCTCCTAGAAAAAAAAATTCTAAGTCCCTTTCACCAAAACAGCACAGGGGACTTTCCCCTCAAGTCCTTGAGAAACCAAAATCTTCAAGTGTTCTGTCTAATGCTCCAGACTCTTCAGACTCTGTTATTGGACAATTTGTAGAGAGTAACACATCATCATTCACCGTGGTTACTATTAAAAATGACCCTGATGGAAATCAGCTAAAAAGTAATCTTGTTGAGAGCATTGATAAAGGTGTTTCTCCCTGTTCACATGAACTTCTTCATAATGTGAAGCTTGAGACTTCAGAACCACCAAAATCCCAGGAGCTTCAAAAACCTTTGGTCAGTGGCCATGACAACACAGATAGTGGTCCTTCTACACAAGTGGATAAACCCTCTCAACAGCAAACTCTATTTACAGACAAAATTGAAAGTACTGTTCCTCTAAGAATAAGTGATCCACCCATTCGAGATTCTCCTCAGAGCCCTGATCCAGAGCCACAGTTTGTGAAACCTAGCTGTATAGAAAACAGTGACTCTGTTAAGATTGAGGAAATCAGAGATCCCGAGACTCATACCAGTGTCTCAATGCCACTTATTAAAATTGAAAATAATTGTCTGCCTATTGGTGGTCAAGTAACAATGTCCAATATACTGTGGCCTACAGTGGGAGTTCCAATATCAAATTTTAGAAACATGGATTTTAGAGTCCTAAATCTACAGGGCCCAGGTGTCAGAGATATAGGTATGATAGAATCAGACAAACAAATAGAAGGGGGGGGTCCAGGCTTAAAGCATCAAGAAATACTGGGTCCTGGGAGAGGACATTCAAATCCAGCTACAGGCTCAGATATTCAGGGATCAGGACCTGAAATAGACCCTGTGACAAAGTGTCCACGACCTGGTATGAGTGGTCCAGGTATTAGGAATGCAGGCTCAGATATGAAGGAACTGGGACATAGGGGACCACAAATAGGAATTAGATTCTCAGGGCCTGATATCAAAGGTCCTGGCATGCAAGGTGTAAGTCCCAACATCTGTCCTGGATCAGACACACGAGACCTAGCTATAAGTGGTCAAGGGAAACATTTGAGGGACCCAGGGGTGCAGGGTTCAGAGCCAAATATGAGAGAAGCAGGTATTCAACATCACAATAGTGATGGTATTGGCTCATGGCCAGTCATGAGAGGTTCTGCGATGAGGAGACCACTGCAAGATATGGGGAGTTCTAGTATGCAAGGCGTGAACCCAGAAGTAAAAGGTCCAGGCCCTGATATGAGACACAGCGAGCCTGAAATGAGAAGACAAATGCTTGTACCAGCTGTTACAAATTCACATATGGGAGGATCAAGCTTACAAAATGAGAGAGATCCAGTTATGAAGGGCCCTTCCTCATATAGACCTGGGCCTGACATAAGGGACACAAGGGGGGCTTTATCAGCTATGTATCATTCAAGTCCAGAAAACCCAGATGGCAGGCCAGGTGTGATGGAAATAGGGAGATGTCCATCTTTTGGGGGTCCAAATATAGAAGGTAGGGCTCCAGAGGTTATTGGAAGAGGTAGAGGCCAAAAAGATAGAGGTGAAAGTCCACATACTCAGGGTATGAGATCTTCTATTAGGGGTGGAGGTGTAAGAGATCCAAGTCCAGATAGAAGGAGACCAGGTCCATCTTTTAGGGGCTCAGGGAGAGCAATCAGAAAGCATGATGGCAGTCCAGTTTCAGAGGAAAGTGGCCCTCCAAAAAGGAGGTTTCATGAACATGGAAGAGATGTAGACTTGAGCAGGGTGGTTGGTGGTCGAGAAAGGAGTTTAGATTCAAATGCAGCTACAGATTCAGAGGGTAGAATTCTAAGACAAGATAGACTATCCCCAGCAATGACAGGTGAACGGCAGGGCCTACAAAGAGGGCGAGATGTACCCATGAGAGGACCCGGGCCAAATATAAATTATGAAAGCGGTGGGTCTAACATGCCCTGCATTGGACAAGACAGTAGTGGGCCTAGAGAACATTTCAAGGAGCAAACTGTGCATGAATTAAGAAGGCCAGATATGACAGAAAGAAGTTATACTGGGCCTGGTCAAGATATGGGTAGTGTGGGTGGCTCAGATACTAGGGGTGATGGCATGCCAAACATTGCAAATCCAGATTGGAGAGGTTCAGGACCAGGTGTTGTTGGTCCTGATATGAGAGGTCAGATGAGTCAAAATAAAGGTATGGGTCCACATATGAGGGGTCCGGATTGTAGTGGCCCAGGATCAGACATAAGAGATGATTGGAGAGGACTAGATAGGAGAGGATCAGGTCCAGTCAGAGGAGGGCCTTTTATACAAGATGAATGGACAGTCCATCAGCCTGATAGGAGAGGTCCAAACATGGAGAGCCAGGGGCCTGACAGAAGAGGTGCTGGGGACCTAGACTTTGGAGAACCAGAGTCTATGAATGTTCCAAAAATGGAGCATCTGAGGCATGACAGGAGAAGATCAGGGGGTCCAGATTTCATGGCACCAGGACATGTAAGGAGAGGACCTGATATGGAGGTCCCAATGCATGAGAGGAGAGGACCAGAAGGTCCAGATTTCATGGGGCCAGAGCCTGAAATGAGAGGTCCTACAATGGGCAATATTGGACCTGGCATGCAAGGGCCAGGGGGTCCAGAGTTTGTGGGACCAGGACGTGAAAGGAGAGGTCTATCTATTGAGGGTCTGGGGCCTAAGAGTAGAGGACCTGGGGGTCCACATTTCAGAGGACCAGGACCTGAGAGGAAAGGTCCAGCTATGGAGGGTCAAGGACCTGACATGAGAGGACCAGCAGGTCCAGATTTCAAAGGACCATGGCCTGAAAGGAGAGGTCCTGATATGATTGGCCCAGGGCCTGACAGGAGAGTACCAGGTGACAAAGATGTCTGCGGACCAGGGCCTGAAAGGAGAGGTCTAGCCATGGAGGGTCCTGCTACTGACAGGCAAGGACCTGGAGGTCCAGATTTCAGTGAACCATGGGCTGAAAGGAGAGGTTTACCTATGGAGGGCCCTGGGCCTGTCATGAGAGGACCTGGGGGTCCAGAATTCAGAGGACCAGGACCTGAAACAAGAGGCCCAGTTATGGAGGGTCCTGGGCCTGACAGAAGACGACTTGGAGGTCCAGATTTCTGGGGACCAGGACCTGAAAGGAGAGGTCCATCTATGGAGGGTCCTGGGCCTGACAGGAGAGGGCCTGGAGGTCCAGATTTCAGGGGACCAGGGCCTGAAAAGAGAGGTCCATCTATGGAAGGTCCTGGACCTGACAGGACAGGGCCTGGGGGTCCAGATTTCAGGGGACCTGGGCCTGAAAGGAGAAGTCCATCTATGGAGGGCCGTGGGCCTGACAGGAGAGGACCTGGAGGTCCAGATTTCAGGGGGCTGGGGCCTAAAAGGAGAGGTCCATCTATGGAGGGTCCTGGGCCTGACAGGAGAGTACCCGGAGGTCCTGATTTCAGAGGACCAGGACCTGAAAGGAGAGGTCCATCTATGGAGGGCCCTGGACCTGACAGGAGAGGACCTGGAGGTCCAGATTTCAGAGGACCAGGGCCTGAAAGGAGAGGTCCAGCTATGGAAGGTCCTGGGTTTGACAGAAGAGGACCTGGAGGTCCAGATTTCAGGGGACCAGGGCCTGAAAGCAGAGGCTTATATTTGGAGGGTGCAGAGCCTGACAGGAGAGGACCTGGAGGTCCAGATTTCAGGGGACCAGGGCCTGAAAGGAGAGGTCTAGCTATGGAGGCTCCAGGACCTGACAGAAGAGGACCAGGAGATCTAGATTTCAGTGGACCAGGGCCTGATTGGAGAGGTACTGCTATAGGTGATCCAGGGCCTGACAGGAGAGAATCAGAAGTCCTAGATTTTGGTGGGCCAGGACATGATTGGAGAGGTCACACTATGCACAGTCAAGAGCCTGACAGGAGAGGACCAGGAGGTCTAGATTTCCATGGACCAGGGCCTGAAAGGAGAGGTCCCTCTATGAAGGGTCAAGGGCCTGACAGGAGAGGTCCAGAAGATCCAAACACTGATGAACTGGGTCCTGACAGGAGAGGACCATATGTGAGGGGTCCTGTGCCTGACTTCACAGGACTGGGGCCTGAAAGAACTGGTCCAGGTATAGAATGTCCAGGACCTCAGAATAGAGGACAGGAAGGACCACACTTAAGGGGTTGTGGGCCAGAAAGCAGGCAACCAAATATTGATAGCCCAGGGCCTGACAGTAGAGGTCCAGACATCAGGAGACCAGGTTCCAGTATGGAGGGTCCAGGGCCCAACAGGAGTGTGCTGGGAGGACCAGACATGAGGAGACCAGGGCTTAAGCATTCTGGTCCACATGAAGAGGGCCCAGGGTCTGATAGGAGAGGTCAAGAAGGTCAAAATTTCAGAGGACCAGGGCCAGAAAGAAGACCTCAAGAAGGTAACAGCAGGAGCTTTCCAGGAGGCCCACAGTTCAGGGGTCCTGAGCCAGAAAGAAGGCCTCCAGATATGGAGGGCCCAGAATCTGAAAGGAGGGGTCCGCACTTCAGAGGAATGGGGCCTGAAAGAACTATTATGGAGGGTCCAGGGCCTGATAGAAAACGTCCAAGAGGTCCAGATTTTAGAGGACCAGGTTGTGAAAGTAGAGGTCCAGACATTGAGGGCCCTGGGCCTGGCAGACAAGTTCGAGGAGGCTCAGGCTTCAGGGACCCTGGGCCTGAAAGGAGAGGTCCAGGTATGGAGGGCCCAGGACCAGATTGGAGAACAGGTGGTCCAGACTTAAGAGGCCCAGACATCAGGCAGAAAGGTCCAAATACAGAAGGACTAAGACACAGAAGAGATGACTGGGGAGGGGGTGACTTTGGAGGGTCAGAACCTATCCAAGACAGCCCAGATATAGAGGGCCAAGAACCTGATAGAACAGGTCGAAACTTTAGGAGTTCAAGGCCTATGAGGGGAAACATGAGAGGACCAGGGCCAGATATCAGCAGTCTAAATAGGGGAGACAGATGGAAAGGGCCAGACTTCAGGGGCTTCTCACCTGATAGGAGAGGCATAGAAGAACAATGGTCAGATAGAAGAGGGCCTGATATGGAGACTTTAGGAAATGAAAGAGAATTTTCAGGAGATAATTGGAAAAGACATGGTAACAGGTGTCCAGGCCCCATCCAAGAAGGTCATGGTGAGCAGATTCGAGAACATAGTAGGCAAGATCCTCATAGGGAATGGAGAGGCCCAGAAAGTAGGGGGCCAAGGCCCATACAGGAAAGACCAAATATGCCATTTCCAGGGCCTCTGAGAGGTTCAGGAGATGATTGGAGGGGTCCAGGGCCTGTCCAGGGTGATCCAGATATGGTATGCTCAGGGCCCGGTAGGGGAGCACCTGGAAATAGATGGAGTGAGCCTGATAGAGGGGGTGCTCTGCCAAACAGAAAGGGGTCTGGACCATTTTTCAGTGGGGAAAGAGATCTAGACAATAGAGGACAAGGCCATGATAGAAGAGGTCCAGGCATGAGAGAACCAGGATCAGATATGACAGGGGGTCCGGATATGGGAAATGACTGGAGGCTGCCAGACTTCAGGGGTAATATGAGAGCGCCAAACATGGAAGGACCAAGGGCTCATAGAGGAGCTCTGGACTGGATGCCTTCATGCCCAAACAGGATAGGATTTGAAATGGAAGGTCCTGATAGAAGAGGCCCCAGAGGTCCAGATTCAAGACCAGGGCCTGAAAACAGAAATTTAAACTTTGAAGGTCCAGGGACTGATGACAGGTTTTCAGATTGTGGGGGACTAGGATCTGAAAGGCAAGGAGTAGACATGGAAAGCCCTGGAACAGGCAGACAAGGATTTGAGCATAATTTTAGGAGAGAAAGTAGAGGTCCAGACACTAGAAGGCTAGGTCCTGGTAAAACGGATATAAGGGGGGCAGCACCTGAAAGTTCAAACATAAGACATGGGCCTGGGACATGGGATACAAACACAGAGAGCCCTGGGTGTGATAGGAGAGGTCCAGACATGGGCCCAGGGTTAGACTCAAGGGGATCTGAGCCAGCTAAGAAGGATGACATGCAAGGGTCAGATATAAGGGGCCCAGGGTGTGATAGCAGTGGGGCAGACATGACAGCATCACCTCATTTAAATAGTCCTCATCAAGTTACCAAGTTTCAAGACCCAGGTCAAAACAGTGGAGGAAAGTCATGCCCAGCTTTTGACAATTTACAAAATCAGCAAGCAGTAAAGCCCCAGAGACACAGAGCTGCCTTACTTCCCACTCCAACAGGTCTCATACGCTTCCCAAATCATATGATCAACAATCCTGATGTCTTCAGCCCAAAACGAAAACAAATAGGTCCCCCAACAGACAGGGAGTGGAGCAGAGGTAGACCAGTGAGTCGAGAAAGAGAGTTGGTCAAAGGGCAAAGACAGGAGGAGAAAAGTCCTGCTGGTGAAAGAAGCACCCCTGTAGATGCAAGCACAGGGGGTGGAGAAGGCAAAAAGGAAGTAGTCAATGAAACTGAGAAGCAGCTTACATGTGTAGAAACTAAAACGAATCAAAGTGTGGACAGTGGTGAAAATAAAAGCAATGTCCAGCCAAGTTAGACAGGCTAAAAACCCTCAGGACAGCAAGGTTGTCAAACTAACCTGCAAAAAAAGGCTTAGAATCTTCGCATTGAATAGAGATACTACAGCATAACACACACTGAATGTATTTTTTTCAAGGAAAGTAGTTGTCAATGTCAATGCTACAAAATTTCAACAAGACCCACAGGCAAAGCCATGCGAAAGTTCAGACATCGTAGCTTGATATGGAAATGCTCAGAGGTATTTTAGTTAATTATGTTGTAGTTTGTCTTGTATAAGTAGATGCATTTATTTTTGTTATTATGACTAAATGCCTCATACATTTAACCAATCACTTGTAAATTCAACTCAATGTGCACTTCTAGTTGGAAATAGTAAGAAATGTTTTGTACAAAAAAGTGTACAGGTTTTTTTTGTTTCTTTGTTTTTAACATAGCCATAGTGTCAGTACAGTAGCCTTGATTGGGCTTTTATGTTCTGCTGATAAAAAAAATGGCTTGTTTCATTGTTAATTTAGAATGCAAGAAGTCAATAAAACGAAACATACCTTTTTTTTAAAAATTGTTTGTAGTTTGAGTTTGTCATCAATATTTGCAATTGATTGATTTCTATGTGAGTAGTGCCCAAATCTGTTATTCAAAACAAATCTCATATTAAAGCACAGTGCCAGCAGCACCTGTTGAATAAATCAAACTGGTTTATATTTTTAGATGTACAATTTGGAAAAAAAAAGTCTCTTTTACAGAGGTTGGTGATATTTTAGTACTGTAGTTCCATTTTGCCAAAGAGACTGGTGTCTCTTCAGAAGCACTATCTATAAAAGTTTTAACAGTAGCCTACAACATGAATGTATTAATGATTGGTGCAAGGCAAGAACATCTAATTGGAGATTAATATAGACATAAAAGCTTGTTTGTAATTATTTAACTTTATGTTTATTACTCTATGTGATTAATATGCAGATCCTTAAATAATAGTAACCATACCACCATGTAAGAATACTCCATGAAAAGTCAATTTATGTTAAAAAAAACTTACTTAAATAAAAGTACACTAAGAAAACTGTTACTAAAAATGCCAATGCCAGTGTTAGTATTGGATTGTTAACACTGATGCATGTGTAAGTAGAATTTTACTGTTGTGGTTGGTCATGGTGGAGCTAATTTTAACTGCTATGTTTGGTGGGTAACACATAATAAACACTAACTTTTCATTTTCAGGTTTCTTTATGCTATGTTTGGTGGGTAGCACATAAAAACACTAACTTTTCATTTTCAGGTTTCTTGGCTTTTGCAGTGAGAGGTGCGGATAGATGATGGGTAAGCAAGAGAGAGGGAAGGTAAAGAAAGTCTTGGGGGTAAAAATCTATACTAATAGAGGACTGACTGCATGTGGCAATATTGTATCAACAGCCACCTGCAAAGCTCATGTTTTACCAAAGGGGGGCAACAGCATTCAGTTGAATCTTCAGCACCATCAAGGAGTTGATATTGATCTTTGGTAATTGAAGTGGTGGAGTGTACTAAGTACATTGACTCAAGTACTGTACTTAAGTACAGTTTTGTGGTATTTTATAATATTATATTAGGCCAGTAACTTCTACTCCATTTCATAGGAAATATTGTACTTTTGACTCCACTGCATTTATCTGATAGCTATAGTTACTGGTTACTTTACAAATGAAGATGTTATGAAATACAAAACATTGTCAAAGATTAATTAATAAATATGATATAATTTATAAATATGCAGTGTCCTATACTGCGACATTCAACATGTAGGATTCACACAGTGGTTATTTTCTCTGTGCTCATCCTCATTTTATTTCATTGCCATGACAATCACATTTTGTTGTTTTAATGTAACTAAAAGTAGTAATACTATAGTGTAGAACTACTTTGTTACAAGTAAAGGTCCTGCATTCAACATCTTACTTGGCCTCAGTAAAAAGTATTAGCATAAAAGTACTCAAAGTAAAAATACTCATGCAGAATGACCCATTTCAGAATTATTATTTTTCTGGATTAGGCTATAATTATTGATGCATTAGTGTCTGCATCACTTTAGTGTTGCAGCTGGTAAATATGGAGCTCATTACAACTAGCTTACTTTATACTGCTGGACAGCATAACCTATAGGCTAATGATACATCATAATTTATTGATGTATACTTTATATAATTAATCTACATCTGCAAAGTAACAACCAACTATAGTTGTCAAATAACTAGTGGAGTAAAAAGTACAATATTTCCCTCTGTAATGGAGTCGAAGTAGCATAAAATGGAAATACTCAAGTAAAGTAGGCCTAGCCTATCTCAAAATTGTAGTAGGCCTACAGTAGACTACTTGAGTAAATTTATCAAAATGCACTTTGACTAGTAAGAATGTCATTAGGTATATCCAGTAGTGTACCGTGGGGTTTAATTTATACATATAGCAGTCCATTCTGATAGATATTTATACCTGACAGAATGACTTACTCTACATTTATACATGTAGTAGTACATTCTGATAGATATTTATACCTGACAGAATGACCTACTCCACCTTTATACATGTAGTAGTGCATTCGGATAGATATTTATCCACAATTGGCATTATGACTATGGAACAAATGCAATTGCAGTTTTTCATTTTGGATATCTGAAATTAAAATTTGGACTAGTAACAATTGAATTGTAGATATCAGTAATGGGAGTTTTTCCTAGTAAGAATTATATTGCAGATATCAAAAATGCATTTGTGGATATCTGAAATTGAAAGCCCAATACACATGAATGGCAAAAGTGACGTCATTTGTCCTCGGAAAAAATAACGTGGATATCTGAAATGACAATTATAGATAGGAAGGAAGAATGTAATTGTGGGTATCTGAAATGACATGTTTTTTACTAGGAATAATTGAACTACAAATATCTGCAATATATATCCATTCTAGCTTTTAATGTTAAAACGGCTAGTCACCATGTGACGTGGGGAGCTGGACACCAGCGTCAGTAACGAGCGGCGGCCATCGGTCAAGGAGTTGGCATTAAAAGTAAGTTGAAGACCCCATTGAGAGAACTGAATAATAACTGCAGTTTATTTAAACCCAATCCATATAAACTGGACGATTTATTAGTGCAAATGTTTGTAATTATTTAGCGTTTTTAACCTAGATTTCAACGTATTTTCAAATCTATGTTACTAGCTTAAAAGTTCCTCGTTTGCTAACGTAAAGTCACGAGCTAGCTTTTGTAATTAGCTACGGACAATTTGCCCACGACTGACAGCTTGGAGTTGTGTATACCTTGTTTAATGTCAATAATTTCAGTTTTAGTGTGAACGACTATTTCGTTCATTTTTTGTAACGTTAATACTCTGAATGAGTCAGCTTCCCCTGCACACCACAGTTAGTCGAAGTCGGTTAACATGGACTGTAGCTATAATAGCTAACGTTAGCCTGTTCTGGTGTAAATATATAACAAGTAACATTAATATTTTTCCTCGTCTCCATCCCATCTCTAGAGTGAATGATGTCATCCCCCCCCTCAGCTTGTAAAACCGTCCATGCTTCGCCTTCATCCAGAGAATATACCTGTGACCCTGTTTTGAGCCAAGGTGAAAGTTTAACACATGATCATGGGCAGCAGATGTTGGGACCTGAGCTGGGTCTGATGGAGATGTCAGAGGTTGAATATTCACACCTTCAGCACCTTATCCAGGCACACATTGGCCCTCCAGATGTGCCAGATGTCAGATCTTACCCTGTTACAGTGATGGTTAAAGACAACACCACTGGATCCACAGTGAGTTCCCCCTTCATGACAACTCAAGCTATTGACCTATCCACATCAACGGATGAACACTGCCTGGTGATGCCAGGAGAAAAAACGCCAGCTTCTTATGGAGAGGTCCCGGGTTTTGTGCTGGCCAGAATCAGAGGAGAAGACAGCCCGACTGAACTGCGTGCCGACAGCAGCACATCTTCACAGAAGCGAGCTATATCTGCTGCGAGAGTTTGCTTGGAGAAAAGGTTTAACACCATGTCTGCTGACACCCCAAGACAGCAAGATATTCAATCTGCGATTCTCAGCAAGTAGGCGCCACTAATATTGCTATTTGTTAGCAAATACAGCCCCATAATGCTAATTTGTATGGAATGTACAAAATATTTGTTGTTGTGTTTCAGTTTTTTGACAATGCTTCAGCAGTCTGCAGAGGCTCAAGAGTCAGTCATGCACCCTCAAATGCACAAGTGGATGAAACCTGACCCAGTCATCAACATGTGTGAACAAGTATGATGAACGAAAAAATCAAAATGCACTTTCTTGCAGCTTTATAGATGCCACAGGCAGAATTCATTGTTCAATCCTTTTCTTTTCTTCCTGTTTTGACCTCAGGTGATTGGCCATATTCCTCACATGGTTGAACCTAACAGACAGCAGGGTTTAATCATCCCCAAGAGTTTCTCATTTAATTTCTGCCCGGAGAGGGTTGTTGCAAAAGCTCACTATACAAGTGGCAGCAACTCAACAGAGGAGCAGCAGTTGGTGAACACAGAAAGTAATAATCAGTACGCTAAACTTAATAATTTAAAGAAAAAAATGTTGTTTGTGACTTAACTTAGTCTTGTACATTCTCATGTTTTTTTTTTATAGATGATGTGGCGCCACCTGCTGCCTTCAAGAAGCAAGGTAGCACCCACGGCTCTCAACCCATCAAGGCTGCTTCGGCTGCTCCGGACTCTGCCGGAGAATCAGGGAGCAGTGCCGGGAAAAGAGCTCGATCTCATATGTCACATGTCCAGCGCAGGGAGAGACACAACATTAAGGAGAGGGAACGCAGGTGAGCAGCAGTTACCAACAGCTTAAGGTGTCTCTGTGCCCTGTGCACTAGGGGTGTAAATCACAAGTTTCATCAGGATACAATATTATATTGATTCTTTGGACAATGACATGATATTTGCTGATATCACAAAGTCTGCCACAATACAATTTCGATTTGATTTAATTCAGGGGCCTGCGATCGATATGAGACGATATCATATGTCCATTTAACAATCAGTTACATTTATACAACATTTTTAAGTGTATGTTATCCGACACTATAGACTGTGTCCAAAATTACTCCCTACACTATTCCCTACATAATAAACACTTAATAGTTTAGTATATGGTATAGTGAGTTGTAAATTGAGATTTTGGACACTTAAGGGCTGTCCACACTAAAGACTATAACTATAATGATAACTATAACGATAACGATGTGAGCACCCACAGTGATGGACGATGATGTTCAGTAAACAGTTGTGCGCTGCGACATGTTGATTTCAACAAGTACTCTTTGTTTATTATTATTATTACAGTTTGAACGTGAATCCCTGTAAATCCAGATGGATTTTAATTGGCTGTCATTATTTTTATCGTTCATAAAATCACTCTGAAAGTGATTCCAACGATATCGTTCTCCACTTTCGTCGTTATAGTTGTGGTGTGGACTTTGCCATCCACTGGAGTGAGAACGATTTTTAAAACTATTTATTTATAGTTAGGGACAGCCCTTTATGAATGTTATCATTTTTCACAACTGCAGTCATTACATGGCAGGTGTAGTGTTGCATTACTGTAATTTGCACATCCATTGAAGGCAAAGCATTGCTTTGTAGGGTTTTCTTTTCAAGAATTTGTGTACATGCTGTATACTGTAGTGGGGATTTCTGAGGTTAATTAATTGATTAGTTGACAAACCTAAAATTAATCTGTAACTATTTCTGATAATCTATTTATTGTTTAAGCCAAGCAAAAGTACCTAGTTCCAGCTTCTCAGTGGTGCAGACTTGCTGTATTTCTTTGTGTTTTGTGTGATAGTAAATCAATAATGTAAGGAGTAGAGTGAGAACACCTGGAGGCTGGAGTAATCTTCACCCAGTGTATGTTTTATTTGTAGTTTACATCTGTTACATCACTTCAGTCTGGTTTTGGTGAGGTTGTGGAAAAAAAGTAACCTGTAAAAACTTTTCAAAAGAACATGATGAAATCCATCAGTCAACAAAGAAAAGTTAGGTTAGGCCCATGGCTATTGGGCAGTTTGACGCAAGTTTCCAGCAGGTCTGCACCCAAACTGAACCAACTTCAACTACCTTTTATAAACAGGAAGCTCCTCCTGCACAAATCAAACACAATTCAAAGTTAATGCTTTATGCATTTTATAACCATTATTCTAATTATCATAACATATAAATATTAATAAATGAAATTGTTTGGGGTACCCTCTGTATTCCACTCAACATGGTACAGTCTGAGTCTCCTCTACTATAAAGCCCATTAAAGGCTCTCACTTCCTGTTTGGCAGTTTGGACCCATGACCAGCAGGTATACGGATGGGAGCTCATTAACAAACATTTTGTTTAATTTAAGTCAAATACTGTATAACAGTATGCAAACTGAAATGACTAGAAATGACTTATGTTAGCATGCTATACCCACATGTACTTAGAATACTCAGCCACAGAGGCCTGGGCTACACAACTAGCACTACAGATCCATTGTGCCAGCAGGATGGAATAAATTATAGAACTGCAGAAACTAGAATATGCTTTGCAAATGTGCAACCTACTTCATTACGCACAGAATATCACCGTGACAAATAATTTTGCGGTACTGGAGTGTTGATCAGACAAAACAAGAAGACATCAGCCTGTGATTTAGGAAATAGTAATGGCCATTTTGTAGACTAAAGGATAAATTGAGAAAATGACTGTTGGTTGCAGCCCTATGTTACACACTGCATAACTCATCTTGTTTACTGTTTACTGACCACTAAACTTTGAAACTCTCTACTTAATAGAGGACCAAATTGATCACCCACCATGTTAATTCTAAATCAAAACAAGTCAATTTTGGGTTCCCTGGTAGTCAAATGGTTAAGGTGCATCCCACATATAAGAAAATTATATTTTGGTAATCGATTCATTGCTTAAGTGATTGTCCAAACAGCTTCTCAATTGAAAGAATTCACAACTTTTCTTGGTTTTACATTATAGAAATTTGAATATTTTTGGGTTTTGGAGACATTTGATAATGTGATGTGCAGTTTTCTGATGTTTCATAGACCAAATGATTAACTGATTCATCAAGAAACTAATCTGCAGATGAATTGATAATGAAAATAATAATTTATTGCAGCCCAAGATAGATCTCATGATGTCTTCTGTAAGCCTCTGGGACATGAGACTTTCTGATCTAATGAACAGTTTGAGAGACACTGATTCTAAAAGTTTGTATTTTCTTTGCTTCTGCACAGGAAGAGGATTCGTCTGTACTGTGATGAGCTGAACATGCTGGTGCCGTTCTGTGAGTTGGAAACAGACAAAGTCACCACCCTGCAGTGGACCACTGCCTTCCTCAAGTACATCAATAAAACGTATGGAGACACCTTCAAAGAGGTACGTTTGTGTTGAGTTAAAACACTGATTGATGTAAAGCATTTTGGCTTGCTCATCCTGCAACTGAATTATTTGAGACTTAAAACCTGGGGCTGGAAGATAAGAGTTTCATTACATCGCCTCCTGCTGCCTGAGAAATAAGTAATGCAGCCGACTTTGTTATTTAGAGTGCAAATCAAATTCTTCTTACTTTTACAGTTTGAAATCATATAAACGTAAGTATTTTATTGTGATGAATTACCTAGTGTTGCAATCTGTGGAAATTAATTTACATACAAAAAAATACTAAAACAATCCATCACATTATGTTGACTGTGTGCAACACCACCTGGAGTAAAAGAGAGGTCTAGATACAGTACCTTCCAAAAGTATACACCCCCCGTCGCGTTTTTCCTTTTTTGTTGCATCTGCATCTGTAATTTAAATGTATTTTTATTTGGATTTTATGTAATGGACCTACACAAAATAGTCAAAATTGCAACACCACTAAGCAAGCGGCACCACGAAGACCAAGGAGCTCTCCAAACGGATAAGGTTTGGCTTCTGAAAAGATATCCAAAACTTTGAACATTGCACTGAGCACCACTAAATCCATTATTACAAAATGGAAAGAATATGGCCCCACAATAAACCTGCCAAGAGAGGGCCGCCCACTAAAACTCACGGACCAGGCAAGGAGGGCATTAATCAAAGAGGCAACAAAGAGACCAACAATAACCCTGAATGAGCTGGAAAGCTCCACAGCAGAGTTTGGAGTATCTGCCCATAGGACCACTTTAAGCTGTACACTCCACAGAGCTGGGCTTTATGGAAGATTGGCTAGAAAAAAAAATGTTTGGAGTTCACCAAAAGGCATGTAGGAGACTCCAAACATGTTTTCTTATTCTTTTTCTTCTGATTAATGCCCTCCTTGCCTGGTCCGTGAGTTTTAGTGGGCGGCCCTCTCTTGGCAGGTTTGTTGTGGTGCCATATCCTTTCCATTTTGTAATAATGGATTTAGTGGTGCTACGTGGGATGTTAAAGGTTTTGGATATTCAGAGCGTGTCGGTGGCTCAGTGGTGAAGCACGCGCCCCGTGTGCAGAGGCTGGGGTCCTCGATTCCCGCCCGCGGCTCTTTGCTGCTTGTGGTTCCCTCTCTCACCCTTTTCCTGTCTACCTACATCTGTGCTATCAATAAAGGCAAAAAGCTCCCAAAATAATCTTAAAAAAAAGTTTCAGGTTTATATTTTTTAGAACCCAACCCTGATCTGTACTTCTCTAGAACTTTGTCCCTGATGTGTTTGGAGAGATTCTTGGTCTTCATGGTTGCAGAGTCTTTCAGAACAGGTGTCGCTATACTGAGATCATGTGACCCTTAATTGCACACAGGTGGACTTTATTTAACTAATTATGTGACTTCTGAAGATAATTGGTTGCACCAGATCTTATTTAGGGGTTTCATAGCAAAGGGGGCTGAATACATATGCACACACCACTTGTCAGCTTTTTATATTTTAGAATCTTTTTCATTTTTTTTTCATTTGACTTCACTAATTTTGACTATTTTGTGTAGGTCCATTACATAAAATCCCAATAAAGATTGTGGTAGACTTCCTTTGCTGTGTGTCGTCCCCTCTCGCTCATCCCTTTCCTGTCTACCTTCAGCTGTACTATCAATAAAAAATGCAAAAGGCCAAAAAAGAAATGAAATTACAGGTTGTAATGCAACAAAAGAGGAAAAATGCCAAGGGGTGGGGGGTTACAAGGCACTGTAGGCACAGACTATTGGTACTACCTGTCATTAACCACAATAATTTGCTCTTCTCCCACTTTACAGGAGTTTCAGAAGGCATTCCATGATGGGAAAGGACACTTTCTTAAATCCAGCCTTTCTTCAGGCCAGGACCCAATCCACCGGGAGATGAACGAGACATTGAACATCCCTCATGCGGTAGAACAGTGACCCTCTCACTACTCTATCTAATAAATCAGCCAGATATGTGAGTACGTTTTAATTTAACAATTAAGCTTGGGTTTGTCCCACGAGCGCTGGCTATGGGTTAGATCGATGTGTTATAACGTTTTAAATGACAAAAAGCGTCCCTATGAGAGGAGCTCTGCTTCTGACTACAGTACAATGATTTAGAAAGTGGAAGGTTTCCAGTCTCATGCCATGTGGCTGTTTTTTTCCAGCTGCATCTCAAAACTGCATCAGGCTCGTGTTTGAATCGCCATTTCTTCTACCACTGATATATTATTTCCCCCCTTAAAAGACAACATTTGTAACAAAAAAACAAAACAGGGCTTTTCATTGAGTCATACACAGGTGGCACTGTTTCCCTTTGAAAACAGCTGAGGTAGTGCTCTGATGATTAGATTTCAACTCTTCAGCTATCATACATTTTTACACATTTTTATTATATGTGCACCTTTTATATGCATGAATCAAATGTTGTTTATTTTCGGTGAATGTTTTTAAATTAAAAAAAAAAATGTTCATACAGTTTGTTCAGTTCAGTTTTATTAAATGCACTTAAATGCATTTAAATACTTAAACATTGCATGGAAATAGGTGTTGCTACTGTGTGAATTAATGGTGTTAAGCACATTACTCTGACATACAGACTGTTCATTTGATATGTAGAGAAGAGTAATGTTTTACTGAAAAGTGGCTTTATTAGTTTTTTTCTTACAACATGTCGCTGTAGCATCTTACTGTACATACAACAGTCACCCACAAATAATAAATAGTATTTAAGCACCGGTAGTACATAGTGGATGTGATCATTGTAGATAAAAAAAAAAAAAAAGAAAAAAATACTTTGCTCCTAAGATTCTCAAATTTATTTTACAATGTCTGATTTATGCATCCACAAGTCTTGTCTTGTTTTTGATTCTCAAATCTAGAGAATCAAATTCACATGCAATTTTTAAAAACAAAGAAGAAGCTGTAAAAAAAAGACTATCAAAAAGTTTAAAGTGTTTGCATTAATCTACACAATTTCTGGGCACCTTGTTTTTTTATTCCTTTTACAATACATACACAGCTCTCTGTCGCCTATTTCCATATTTTACACTGTACGCTTGTATGTTGAGGTAACACCTGTGATAACA
>JAOVVB010267536.1:0-33749 GCA_028570985.1 Heterobranchus longifilis | reverse complement strand
AGGACTTCTCTGCAGCACCACAATATTTAATTTAAAAAGGTATTTTGACATAGTTTGCCTTTAACAAATATTGCGCCGCCTGCGATTTGAAAATTGCAGTAGGCCATATTGCGATTTTGATAAAATTCTGATGAATTAAATGTTAGAAGACAACAACTCCCATGATCCCACGCTGCTTTACGAGGCCACCAAACTCCATCTTTTGTTCTTGTTTTGATTGAGAGACCCCTGGCGGGTGTAAATGACGTGTTGTATATTTACCTGCAGCGGCCCTGGCCGACATCTCAGAGCTGGTGCTGCAGCTGCAAGGCTCCATGATGAAGATGGAGAACTTCCAGAAGCTTCTCGAGCTGAAGAAAGATCTGACCGGCATCGACAACCTCGCCATCCCCGGGAGGGTGAGACTCTTTACACTGATTTATTGGACACTTGGATGTTATTAGTAGAAGTAACTACCTTTTTAAATAGTTAGTTTCCGTGTTTGAGGCGTAAATTATTCAGCGATGAAACCTTTATGTATCTTTGCCTCCTCTCTGTTGCTCTCATATTTATTTATAGTATGTTTGTGTTTAACTTGCAGGAATTTATCCGGCTGGGTTGCCTCAGCAAGCTCTCAGGGAAAGGCCTTCAGCAGAGGATGTTCTTCCTGGTATGATATTTCACCTGCTTTTCAAAGTGAATCTAATATTTAAAAAATAAAATCTGACTTCTTCTTCTTCTCCTTTTCTTCCTCTCCAGTTCAGTGATTCTTTGGTGTACACCAGTCGAGGAATGACCCCGTCCAACCAGTTTAAAGTTCACGGTCAGCTGCCCCTCTACGGCATGACGGTACGTCACCGTATTCCCTTAACAACATGCTTTAAATAAATATATATCTGAGTAACTTCAAGCACCGTGCTGCAGAACTGAAACCTGCAAAGTTGTCATTCTTTATAAAAAGTTTTAGGATGAAATTGTGTTTTATTTGGATGTTAGGGCTTATTTTTACACCATATGTTGTTATAAGTGGTTATTACACGGCTTTGTTGAATACTCCGCTCTTATTGGTCAATCACGGCATTCTACAGTCTGTTATTTCTCTATAGCAGACCGTTGCCATGTAAAATAGACCGTTGCTAAGGACACAGTTCTGGAGGACCACGTCGATCAATCCGCAGAAAGAGACTTTAGCTTCCCGTTACTCTTTCTAATATAAATTTATATATAATAATCATTATATATTTGGAGAACACAAAACTGATCGGCTGCATCACCCTGTCGGGGTTCTATTATAATGACCAGCTTGTTCTACTTGTTCCTTACTTATGAGTTTTGTTTATATACATCGACCACATGGAGGATAACTGAGGTTTACTGATCAGGAGTGTGTGTTTTTTCCAGATCAGAGAAAGTGAGGAGGAGTGGGGAGTCCCACATTCATTCACCTTGTTTGGACAGCGGCAGTCTGTGGTGGTGGCAGCCAGGTACACATAAACACACACATAAACACACACTTCAACACACATATTTGTTACATAATAATGATACAATTTATACACAAGAGTTTAAAAAGAACACCACGATCTACCACGAATGAAAGAAATCAAAGAAAAGGAAATAAGTGGAAACATTACAAGAACAAAGAATATTTCCACAGCATGCAGATACACACAGAAACTATTTTACAAACATGTCTTCCTCTCTGTCTGTCTGCGTCCAGCTGCGCGGCAGAGATGGAGCGCTGGGTGGAGGACATCAGGATGGCCATCGACCTGGCGGAGCAGAGCAGCACAAACACCGACCTGCTGTCCACCAGCCTCTCTGACCACAGTACGTCTGCCTCTCTCTTTACTGTATGTACACTGTGTACGTACACTCTGTGTATGCAGCGGAGAATGAAGTACCTGAAAGCCACACTTGACTAAAAGTACAGATATTTTATCAGAAAATGACTTTGGTAGAAGTTAAAGTCACCTATTACAATATTACTTGAGTAAAGTATCTGGGGCCGTAAGTCTGAAATAATATCTTAACTGTTTGGTAACCATGGTAATTCGAGTACAAGTATAAATGCCACTCATGTAACTATTGTTTCCTGAAATTTGTATCTTTATAAATTGAAATAAATGCATCAGTTAGTCCGTCTTTGAGCCGGCACCTCACTTGAATAAACGTTCATTTTCCCTCAGTTTTTTTTATTGATTCAGAGGATTTGAACCATCATTCCCAAATAACTACTTCCTGCCAAAACATCACGTAATCCTCAAAGTACTGCAGGACTGTCTGAGACCCTGTGGGAACCAGAATAAAAAGCCCCACAGGAGAGTTATTCCTGGAAATGTTTGTCACCCACGATGGTTTTTCTTGCCAAAATCGGAGGATGTATTTCAATCCTCCCCTCCCGTTCTTTCCCTCCGACGCGACAGACGGCTGCTGTCAGCACCTCATGAATAATCTCACTGGATTGTTCTTGGTGGTCTTTCATCATATTTTTTAATGTCACCTGATATATGTAGGTCCCGGCACCAGCTGTCGCCCCCCCCCTTTTTCTCTTCTTCTTCTCTTCTTTTTTCTCATTCTTTATCATAAACGCCTGTCAGGATCTTCAATGAGGACTCCACCTGGTGACCTTTGATTTGACGTCTCTATTGTCCCTCTGCGAAATCACCTGCTGCGTACAGTTTTAACTCAAACTGTTAAAGAGTATTGGCTTACACCTAACAACAAAAGGGGTTTTTATTTTCTCCAGACTGTACTGAAATCACTTTGATCATGGTTTTGGCTCAGAACTTTGTTCTGCATCAAAGACCTGCAGCCATGTTAAAACTACTGTTATATTATTTAATTCAGCTGAATATTAACATTTTATTAATCTGTCATGATTTGATTCATGTCTAGGGATGCACAATTAATCAAAACTTTATCAAAACTGCAATATTGACTTGTGCAATAACCAAATCACAGGAGGCGCAATATTTGTAAAAGGCAAAATATGTGTGAAAATACTATTCTGAATGAAGTATTGTAGTACTGCAGAGAGGTACCGGCCTAAAGTCGTATTCTGCAGACTTAAGAAAACATCATTGTTTGATACAGAACCTCGCAAAAAATCAAACCATGATAATTTTAATATATTTTTCAATGAAAATTGAATAATGATGCAAATATCATCATTCCATCTAGGGCTGCACAATAATAATAAATAAATGTAGGTGTTTTATTATCAACTTATCAACTTCTATTTAATTAGGCATTTATCTATTTCTTTGCATATTTATTTCAACATTTATTTATTTATTTATTCATTTAAGCATTTATTTATTTAGTCATGTATTTATCTATTTATTTCCATAGTTCAACATTCATTTATTTATTTATTCTTTTATTTATTTATGCATTTATTTATTTATTTATTTATTCTTTTATTCATGCATTTATCTATTTATTTCAAGATTTATTTATTCATGCATTCTTTTATTTATTTATTCATGTATTTATTTATTTATTTATGTATTGATAATTAATCATCCTCCATAGTTTTATCTTTGTGTCTAAAGACCCGTCTCTTTTCTTCTGCCTTTTAATCAATCATCTGTTTTTGACCTGACTTATTATCAGTGCACAGATTATTAAATGGTGGTTAGTTTGTGTGTAATTAAAGCACCGTTTCTTCCTGCTAACATTTGAACTCCCTGTCGTTCCCCAGAGCTGTCGGAGGACGGCGGCGGCGAGCTGGAGTCGGAGGAGGAGCTCTGCGGCTCGCGCTCGTCTCTGGAGCGTCAGGGTCACCGTGGCAACACCACCGTGCACGTCTGCTGGCATCGCAACACCAGCGTGTCCATGGTGGACTTCAGTGTTGCCGTGGAGGTACCGGACTGTCTCTTTAATCGCCTCCTCTCCGCACACCACACACCTGTTTTTCCTCTCAGGCCTTGTTGTCTTTTAGTGTTTTTGTCCCGTGTGTGTCTCTGTCTGTCCCATAGACTGTAAAAAATTATCTTTTTATACAGTCTGTGGTCTGTCCCGGTCCTCGTCTCCACAGGCAAAGGACCACTGATTCAATGGCTGCGTCCAAAATGCCATACTATGTCCTACAGTACATACTCAATAAGTATACTATTGTCCAACATACTTTGTATGTGTACAAACCATAGAAATGAAATGATATTTCTATGATACAAACAGTAGTATGAATCTTTTCGGCTGCACTGATTTCCGCGTGAACCTCCTTGCCGGTTGGACACGTAACCATGGTAACCCGTGTCAACCTCAGCTCTGCCGTCATCACCAGATAATGTTTAAATTATTGGAAAAGGTGAGCAGCCAATCCAACGGTCGCAGGTGATTGTAGAAATGTAAATTGAAGCGTTATGACGTCACAGCCTGGGTCGCTGTCCGTCTGTCTGTTATGAATGTTGTCATCACTACCGCATTGCATTGTGGGATATTTATGCCGGCGTAGTGTCCAGTATTGCATACTGTAATATTTCAGCGGAAATAGTATGCACATCGCGTATTAGTTTCATGCTAAGGTTTCGGACATACTAAAAAATGTCACATACTGTTTTAGCGACTGTCAGTGTGGAATTTCGGACGCAGCCAATGTCCTTTGTCCTTTTCTCTCTTCTACACCTCCATCTTTTATCTCTCTCCTGTCTCCATCATCCGTTTGTCTGTTTGTCCACCTCCACCTCCGTCCGTCCACGCTGGCGTTACTAGAGGCCAGTAGTAGTCCGGCCAGTGAGTTGACGAGGCCCCTCGGCAGCCTTCAGGGGCCCGTGTCTCTCTCTGTCGGCACACAGACTGTCGTTTAGTGACGCCTGCTGGAGTACCGAGGTACTGCAACATCCACAGAGTTTATTGATTCTGCAGAAATGTCACTACAAGACACCAGGAACTTTCTGATAAATAAAGAGAACTACATTTTACTGGACACACTAGTTACAAGACCACTTGATATTTAATTTTTAAGTGTCACTGTTAGGTATGGGATGGTATGATTTTTCTTTTTTACACTTCTTTATTACATTTTCTTCTATGTTTTTCCCACATTTCTAAGACTATAATGGTATCAGTGACTTTGTTTCACTTTATTTAGCCTTGAAAGTTTTTGTTGTTGTTGTGTTTGCAGAACCAGCTGTCCGGTAACCTGCTGAGGAAGTTTAAAAACAGTAACGGCTGGCAGAAACTCTGGGTGGTCTTCACCAACTTCAGCCTCTTCTTCTACAAGTCACACCAGGTTCGATATAAACTCAGTAATAATGCAAGAAAAATAAGGGAATGTGGTCACATGTTGATGCATAAACATGATTGTTATTATGGTCTGCTGACAGGACGACTACCCGCTGGCCAGCCTTCCTCTGCTGGGCTACTCCGTCACCGTCCCGTCCGAGTCGGAGAACATCCACAAAGACTACGTCTTCAAACTCCACTTTAAATCCCACGTCTACTACTTCAGATCAGAGAGCGAGTACACCTTTGAAAGGTTCTTGTTTTATTACACATTTACACTTTTCAATCAACAGAACTCCCAGAAGAAACGCTCAAGTGTTGGCTGTTTAATTTAGGTAACTCTGTCTCTAAAGCCTGGAAAAGAAGGTTTACACAGTGAGGGCTGGGCCGAGGTTTATGCATGTTTAAGATATACAGCATAAGTTTAAACTGTTGGGTATATAATGAACAATTGGTTTTTAGAAAGACAAACGTTTTGTACAAGAAAACATGAGAGTAACTTATTCTTCACAAAGCAACCTGAACATTAAATACATTTAAAACATGATAAATATCACCAGGAGGCAGGGAGAGTCTTTATGTAAAGATTCAGGATGACAGCATTACTGCAGGTTATGCAAAATGTAGTCTCACATTGCCACACCTTTCTCCTCAGCGCTGGAGTATTGTCTTGAAGTATTGAAATTTTAAGCATCAAACACTTAATTTCCTGCATTCTGGTGCATTTTCATGCACCAATTTATGCCTTTTCTGCATCAATATATGGTGGAAATGTATTTTAATTTCATCAAAAATAAAAGGCCTCTGCTACATTCATGTTTTATTATACATTTTATTTTATTCATATCATATTAAACTGAATATCTTTGGGGTTTTGGACAAAACAAGACATTTAAAGACATCGTCTTGGAGAAACTGGGATGGACATTTTCCATTATTTTCTGACATTTTATAGACCAAACGATTATCGATTATGAAAATAATCGTTAGGTGCAGCCCTAGTGCAATCCACCTGTACACTATTCAAAATATACATAATATACTGCTGTATGAACATAATATAATGTAATTTGTCTCAGGTGGATGGAGGTGATCCGCAGTGCCACCTGCTCCGCCAGCCGCCTCCTGCCGAGCTCCAGGAAAGACCTTTACTGATAAACCTGCACAGACAGACGCTCGCCTGGGTGAAGATCTGGACTTCAGACTGCACAAACACCACAGAGACACACAATCACTACTAATACCTCTGAATCACACCGCTCAGAGACCCCCCCCCCTCCTCTTATTACACTTTCTGCACCACTAGTGTCTGACCAGAGATGTCGTCCACGATGTATTTCGTAATGTCGTTTTACTTTTTTTTTCTACTCCTCCAAACTGGCAGCACAAAGTCTTGCTGGCAACCTTTTCCTTTCATTTTTGTGCCTTTGAGTGTCGTTCACGTGCACACACAGATTTAATATTCACTCCCAACAACATATCATGTTTACAGTAACAGGAGGATTTTATCTTTTATGAAATACATGGGATTTACCAGAAGTATTTGGGACACTGAAGCATGAGTTTTGTTTTTGCATTTTTCCATGGTAAATATTCCAGTATGGTGAGAATAAAACATGTATATAAAACACTTGAAAAAGACCGAAACCAGGATTTTAAACTGTGTGCATGTGAGCACGCTCATGGTGATGAGTGTTTTCTATATATATAATTAGATTAATTAAATGTGATGCCAGTTTGGACACAATTAGAAAACATCCGTCTTTTCCTTTTTGTAACTTTTTGTACAGTACTTTGATACACTGTGAACTGTTTTTTTTCTTCGTGTTTTCCTGTAAGTTTTGCTTTGTTTTAAAAAGGACAAATGACTTCAAAACTGCTTCCAACGCCAACAGAGATTTCACTGGTCCGTTTGCCAAATACTTTCTCTTCTGTACTTCTGGATTTTACTATTCTAAATAAAGATGAGCAAAGATTGTGTTCATATGAAGAAAAAAAAAAGAAAGAGAGACAACCCAGAAATTGATGTCTTTTGTTTTTATCTCTAGTTTTCATAAGGACAACACGACACAGAGGAAGATCATGAGAAACAATTCAGGAATTATCTGTTGTGTTTTTAAGGAAAAACTCAAGTGTAAAAGAAAAGAAAAATGTAATCGCAGGTGCGACAGTGGAGGTAAGACTGATGACTGATGTCATGATAAAGGGGAGTAACTCAAAATGAATGCTAGCAGCTGATAATAATGCAGATGATTCTGTAAAAAAAGAGGTTAGCACAAACCTGTTTTGCAACTATTTTAATAGACCTTTTAATATGTTGATTGTGCACCGATAAGACGACGCAAATGTAATAATAAACTTTTTATTTATTTTATAATAATAATAATAATAATAATAATAATAATAATAATAATAATAATAATAATAATAGGCTGCTTTCTTAAACAAATAAGTACATCTGATTAATGTCCTTTTTATCAATTAAATCATATCAAATCAATTAAAACCTGTGACATCATAGTAATTATTCAACATTTTCTATCCTGATATAGGTCATTTCAAATCTCTAATGATATCAATATAGAATGTTTTCTGGTAATTCAATAAATAAATAGTGTGTATGAATAACCACATGGTAAAGCATATTTTTGTATACTCCATGTTAGCAAAATGTTAGCCTCAAAATCAGAACATAAAGCGTCATCCAACTGACGTAAATATTGCCGTAACGCAGTTTGGCTGCTGTTTTTTTTGACATCACGATAGAAATGATATAGAAACACATAGAATAGATGTTTTAATATCGTTTTGACGACTGGGGCTGCCCCCTCTTAATCAATCGTTTTGGTCTAGTCGACTACGATTTCTTTAGTCGATTAGTCGTTTTTTATGCTTTTTTCATGCTGAATGACTTATTTCCAAGAAACTTATGAGCACATCTCAAGATTTTAAAGTGGTGATTTTGCATGATTCTTTGTGGAGAAACTCAGTTTTACAGATCTGTCGATTAAATCAACTAATCGATTAGTCGACGGAATGTGTGATTGTTAGTCGACTAAGGATTTCTTGAGTCGAGAACAGCCATACGTGGAAATCTTAAAAATGTATTAAGATAAGTAAGGTGAATATTTGGATTCTACATTTACATTTGTTCTGTTGGCATTATACATTTTTTGGTTCACCAAAACTGTGTATGCAGGCATGTGCATGCGACGGCGGGGCCGTAGTTTTTAATTTTCTTTTTTTATGATTAAGTGGAGGCTGATATCTTTGGTGGGCAACACCCAGACCCTCATGAGGAGGCTTGCTCACCCTGATGAGCAATCTTCTTTTGTTATGTTATGTTTTCAAATGGTTTCTTTAGGGTTGAGTGGTGGACGTTCTATGTATCCATCGCACATCACTATACAAACCCCACTGACCTGCCAGTGTCAAAATTCATGCTGATCAGCTAAACATTGTGCAAACCCACATAACTTTATTTTAAATTAGGGTGGGGATTGTAATGGGTATAAAATCATGCACAAGACATTCAGAATGTTTCCATTTAATGGAATAGTGCAGCCATAAAAACACGTAGTCTTGGGTTTAAATATTTCACTCGGACTAATAGCTAATAGACTAATATGCCAACAGTGTGGACTAAGATGATTGTTTTTCAAACCTTCAAGGGAAAAATAGGAAAAGTGTATGTCAAGGTGTTAATTAATAAATCCCCAAGGAAATTATAAAGTGTCCATTAGTATAATAGGTCTACTTTAGCCATCAGCGACTCAATTTGCAACATTGCTAATTCGACAACATTAGCTGTTTTACTTCACGAGTCTGCACTGTATTCAATCAAAGGGCCTTCATCAGGAAGACTGCGGCAGAGAAATGACTGCTGGAGTCGGTGCAACATGCACACCAATTTACGTAGCAAGCTAACAGATATTTATAGATTATAGATATTTATCTAAGGCTTCTCTTGACACAACAATGCTTACATACTATGATTTGTTCTGTAGTTGTATCCAACTTTATTATTTTAATGTAAAAAAGTGTGCTTTTAGTCTTTGATGGCTACTACCTGACTCCCTGTTCCTGTCAGAATTATTGTGTGTGTGTGTGTGTGTGTGTGTGTGTGCGTGTGTGTGTGTGGGTCTTATACTATAAATTCTTATGGTGGCTTTGACAGATTCAGTCACACTATTCCCAAATGAGTATATTTACAACATTATGTTTGTCATGGGGAGATTTTCTTGTCATAAGGAGTATTCTTCCACACCCACATACACACTGTATGTTTATGTTTGCGAAAGAGCCTTAATTGGATACTCTTTGCTGTTTACCAAACTGAGTGCGCTAATCCAATTGCACGATTAAACTTGTTAAATCTTGCTAATTAAAACTAACAAAGACGTCAATACAAATCAATTGGAAGTCGAGAAGTTGGATAGCCTAGGAAATGGCATTGAGAAGTTGGCTCGAGAAAACTCACAATTGCAGGAAATCGCACTTTAATTAGATATGAACAATAGTTTGTGTTTGCATGGAGAGCAAACAGATGCATACACAGCCATGCATTTACTGCATATGTGCAACGCTGGTGCACGGCGATGGAGCACTGCCGACCAGTGGGTCAACATTATCATATTTGAATTGCGACCCATGCATTAGAGTCCTCATGGTCTGGATTTGAATATAAAAAGGGCTATGAGCTGTATGCTTTGTGTAACCTGAGAGTTAGATAGAAACATTAGTTAGAAAACACTTAACTCTTTCAACATCAAACAAAAAATATTAGCACTGGAGTTATTTCTCCACTTGATGACTGTACGTACATCAGTGCTCACTCTTCCTTTATCTCTGGTTTGGTTTCCATCAATACACAAATAAAATATCTGGGTCTGTCTTTGGCCTACTTCACCAACTAGTCGCTAACTTTGTCTCTCTGCCATGTGGTGCTGGGCAGGGTAGCATACAGTGGGTTTACCAGAGCTGTTTTTCTGAAAACAGCTGCTTGCTGCTGCTTGATATGAGTTTAATGACCAAAACAGCAAATGTTCTGTAAAACCAAAACAATGGGCTAAAAGAGGCTGAGAGCTCTGTCAAGATAATTAATTCTTTGTAGATTCAGGTAGACATTCAATTAATTGTTAATACAAAAATGTAAGCATAAAAGTAAGAAAACAAGGCACTTTTCTATTCAAGCACAAGATGTAGCTAAGAGATAGCTATTAAAAGAATATGAAACGGTAAGGATGATTAACAAACAGAAAGATGATGGCTGATTCCTGTGTACTGCATTGACTTCCCTTTATATAACACTGATTGAGCTGCCAAGAGATCATTAAGCCTTCATTGTGTGCTAATTAAATCGGCACACAGTGACATACTGACGTTTGGCCACCATCGCTCACACTCTCAACTTCTTTCCGTCACCATGTCACCAAAAAAAAGCCGTCTCATCGCCCGTTTCCTAGTTTATATTCGTCTTCCTCCCTCATTGGCTCCCTCCCAGCTCCTGTTTTCCATTCCCAGGCACGCTGAGTGCTCCTCTTGGCATCTTGGAGGATTCACTTGCCGAAAGCGACGCCTTCTAGCCACAATATGCGGTCTCTTATCTGTTTAATTTTCTCCCACCTCGAAAACATGCCACAGCATCAGCCTTGTTTATTACTGTCAGAGAGACACCAGTCGAACTCCCACTGGTGTCCCATTATTATCGCACAGATGGCATTGAGGGTTGAGAGAGATAGACGGAGCAGCAGAGATGGAGAGAGAGAAAACAGAGAGAGAGAGGGACGGCCGGGTAAGGGGGGGGGGCAGGAAGAAAGAAAGTGAGAGAACGGGTGAAAAAATAGGTGTTTTCCATTTTAACCGCAACCAGATGGTTTTCTGAATGTAGGCAGGAGTAGATCACATTTTCTTTCCTGTGACAATACACCTCTACATGGCTCCGTTTACAGGAAGACACACATGCACACACACACGCACACACGTGCACTTTAGCATTCTATAGTGAGCATTCGACACACCCATCTCAGAGCCTCTTTCCTGTCATGGTAAATTCCTCCTGTCAGAAACAATAATGCACAGAATCCAATGGCCCCTCCACAGATTCCTTGACTCTTTGTTATGCTCACTGTTGGGATATCGTGGGTCTCTTGGGGGGACAGGGACACACACTCGTGTGTTTTTGTGTGAGTGGATGCATAATGTCCTTCCAAATGCCCAGAGGAGAGACTTGGAGAGTGACATTTTCTCACTACTACTAAACTACTCATGTTTACTATATATATATATATACAGGTTGTTTTTTTTACAGGTTTTCAGTATGTAGTATGTTCACAACCCAGTAAGCACTGATTTGATGATTTGTCTATCAAAATATGTACAGAAGCCCTGAGAGGCAAGTGAGGAAACAATAATTCTGGTGATCCATATTCTACATCTAAATTGTTTTCTTTCATTTCAGTCACACGAGGCTGAAGTGTGTCACAACCTCATGTTCTGAATAGGACTAAAAGCATTCATGTTTTCTTCCAGTTGAGTCATATAACATTATTGTAACTACAGCGAGATTACTGTAACATTACTATAACTACAGTAATATTACATAACTTGTTAACACACTCACCGGGAAGAAAATATGAATGCTTTCAGTCCTATTTAGAACATGCAGTAGTGGTGCACTTCAGTCTCTTATGGCTGAAATGAGTAATACAACAACAAACATCTGTTTTCACAGATGATATTTTTTATGGAACTTTGAAAGATTATCCTTGCAAAAACTTGTTTTCCACCTGGAGAAAAAACAATTTACTTAGAAAACACATAAACAGATTTATTTTTCTCTCACTTGCCTCTCAAGGCTTCAGTACAGAAAATAGTTTAAAGCTGGATGAAATTTGGCTAAATTTAGAACCTTAGAAAACAAAAACACCTTTGGAAACACATATTTTATTTTATTTCTGCTGAACTTAATGGGCAGCATTTTTGCACAACCAATGCCTGTTGATGCACATCTTGTGTACTTTGCTTTTCTATTTTGTGCCATTTATAAAATGTATATACTATATAATATTTGATAGGCTACATAATATAGGGTTTTGTATTGTTTGAATTTTAGTGATTCCGATTCTGCTTTGGTTCCCCTAGCTACATATTAAAAATATTTAGTATGGCACTGGGATGCAGTCATTCGCTCCCAGATGCTTTAGGTATCAGTTATTTTTTCATATGCCTTTTAATCCCCTTGTTTACTGGCGGCTTAGATGTGTGTTATTGCTGCTATGTTTTCAATTTCATGCATGCTTCTTGTTAATTGGCTTGCCAGTGTGTGTATGTGTGTATGAGCGGGGAAGGTAATATTATGTATTCCACTGAGCAGCCACTCTTTGCACCTGTGAGGCCCAAGTCAATCTGGTGTCGCTGGTCCGTGGCTGAACGCTTTGAAAAAGCCTGAGGTCACCCAGGAAAGGAAAGGCTGGAGTCCAGAGACAGGAGGGAGGATGAGGAGGATTGTGAGAACTATACATGACAAACCTACGTCCCGTTGTCATCACCTACGTGAGCTGCATCTCCCGATACTTCTGCGTTATCTTCTCTCTAGTGTCTGTTTTTGTGAGATTTTTTCCAACTGAGTCCTGCTCTCCCCATGCTACCGCAGCGTTTATTCATGCAGTGTTTATTCAGAGACAAACTGAAACCTACACTGTACATTTACTACCAACTTAACAACTTTACTGCTCATATTTTCTCCGCTGTGATCACCGACACTCTCTCTTATATCGACCACTCATATGTACACGCACTGAATTATTCCTTATAGGAGCTTATGTCATAAGCTTACTCCAACGATAGCCTGCCAGGACTTCCTGTAATTCGTCCCAAAATCCAAACCATCCAAAAAATTGCTTTCACACTAGAAAGAACCAGACCATGGTTCAATTTGATCCGTAATGAGACCACCTCTTTTCGGCAGACCAAGGTTGTTTGGCTCTGTGTTCCAGAGGAGGTTTCACACCTGTAATTTTGGTTTAGATCCAACTGAAAAGTCAGAAAGTCCCGACCAAACGAGGTATGTGTGAAAGCACCTTAAATCATTACGCTTGTCTAGCTCTTTCTCTTCCATTTAAGTTGCTATTGAGTTTTATCGCCTTTCAGTTGAGTTACCAGGAGACAATATTTCCTGAAATGTGATGCTCGTAGGGAGAAGTCCACATCACTTCAGCAAGAGGAATCTAATGAAATAGTTGGATGATGGTAAAGAAGAGGAAGGCGGATGAACAGCAGAGGGTTAGAGGGGTCTTTTTGGTAGCTTTTGGTAGAAGCTCTCAATCATGAAGCAAAATTGTTGAGCAAGAGAAAGAGGAAAATAATGCATTGCTGTATCATTTCTTCCACAAATATCCTTGAGTCAGATACGGTACTGCTAGTCTTGTGGGCTTACTAAACAGTGCGGGGATAAAGCTTTACTTCTGGCCCGCACAGGAAGTCCGTGTTCCCAAAGTCCATTTGCTATCAATAACAAACTCCGAGCTATCAACTTATGTGCTGAAAATGACACGTTTTGAATATTTGGATTGTGCAATAACACATGCCTGCTCTGTTCTTTCAGTGAGTGGTTGTAAAGAATATGTTTATGTGTTCCACCGAAACGGGTTCTCTTCTGACACTATTTTGCAGAGGCCCCGTCGCTGTATCCGGGCCACCGCGCCACCCAGGACGACTGTGATTGGTTTTAAAGAAATACAAACAGGCCAGGTTTTTTTTTTACTATCCAGGAGTGAAAGTGCATTCAATCCAGACTTTCTCCCAGCAGCCCTGTGGAGATAAGTCTGGCTATACAAGACTACGGTACTGCTAATCAATTCAATTCAAGATCTGTGTGCAACAAGAGAGTGAACATTTTACCCACATTACTCCCATGAAGCCTTACAGCAGCTACCCTCCTTTCCGTCTAATTGATGCTTTAAAAAAACATTAGCCTGGGACCTGTAGGAGGATTTTACAATTTCCCATCAGTTGGTAAGAGGTCAGCTCTACGACCTGCAACAAAATCTGGGCCAACGTCGTAGCTTCCAACAGACAAACTGTGCCATGGTTGTGTGTCGTGTATTTGTTTCTGCTCTCTAGAGAGTGTCTGTGTCAGACACAGGTCTCACTGGCGGGGGCTTTGCAGGGATCTCTTCCAAACACCCGCTACCTCCACCTGCCAGGTGACATTGCCTTTCTATCGCTCTGGAATAGCCTCTCGACAGAGGGCGATGAGATGGGATTAGCTAGCCCTTGTTGCTAACTAGACTGAGGGACACCAGCCACACCAGCCGGAGGAAATAAATAATTAACCGTCCAGAAATCAAATCCACCGCATCTCTGAAGACAAAATAAATAAGCCGTGGCCAGTAAGAGGTAAATCCTCAGGTCCTTTGGCTCAGAGTGATGGAGACAATTATGAAACTGTTACTGATTTGTTACTCAGAGAGCCACCACAAAACTCAGAATATGAAAGTAAAGAGAGAAATGAGATGAGAGTAAGTAAGTATATAGGCAAGTAGTGAAGGGAATATATTTAAATAGACATTATTTGAACCAGTGATTACACTAAAACTATCATTAAGAGTTTTTGTTCTTTTATAACTGAATGCCTTGGCCTATTGCCATGTTCTGAAAATATTATCTTAGCACACTGACTAATTTACTGGTTAGCTGAGCACTAATGATTGAATGCCTGACTATGTTGCCCAAAGCAGTGAGCACCAATGTGTGTGTATGTGTGCGCGCGTGTGTGCGTGTACGTGTGCGCATGGACATGTACGTGTCTTTGTGTGTGAGAGAGAGAACGAACAGGCCTTATGACTCACGTTGAATCCCTTCCCTCTCAGCATCCGTCCCCGTGGGTTGACAAACACAACCGTCGCACACCGACAGCGCTAAACAGCGCTCTGGGGGACAATCGGCGCTCGTTTTACAACTGGTCGGGAATGGCACTTGATACTTGAGTTATGACTCTTCTGAGAAAATCATTACAAAAAGGATCAAGTTTCATCTCACAAATAAAAATGATTAATTTTGTGACAAATAATGGCACAAACTGGCTTCATTCATCCCCATTAAATGTCTGGATTGATCACACTTTTTACAACCTGATTCGTCTCAATTTGTTGTAAACACAAATTGAATCAGATTATGCATTGATCCTGTGCCTGGGGTGAAATTTGTCATTCTTTTGTTAACAAGGATAAATTAATGTCTAACAGAATGTCAACTGAAGCACAGTGTATGCTCTCTTTTTTTTTTCCTATGATGTTGGATTTTAGTAGTACATCATTTGCTTTCTAGTCTTTAGTCACTTAGTCAGAAAGTACATCTACTCATAAAATATTTAGATTACCTTAGTTTCGTTCCTAAATTCCAAACTATAAAATATTTCCCATTCTAAACCCTAAATGTTATTTTTTTAGGCAAAGTACTAAACACACCTCATAGTTTTACTGCATGGTCATACCAGCTGTTATTCAAAATGAAAAGCGGATGCCATATTGTTTGATGGTCCATATCTTTCCTTTTGAGAGCTCGTTGCCACACGATTAAGCAGTAGAGATCAAGTCGGTGCACATTTTTCTCTCATCTGTACTTCAACACACACATTAACATGCACAGACAGTGTGTTCAAGGCTGTCCCAGTGTAAATCGCAAACCTTCGCTCTTTAACAGCTACAGCCTGTCCACAGAATATGTTGTCATAGCAACAGAAGCAAGCATGTATCTCCGACTCCTCGTTCGCCTACACCTCTCTTTCTCTCCTGCTCTCTCTCTGTTGTCTGTCTCTCTTATCCTGCTTCCCCTCGTCTCTTTCAACTATCGTCGCTTTCTGAAATAAAAGCTAAAAAGCACAGACATGCTGTGTGTCTGTTGACTTTTGACTGGATGACACAGTGGATGATAAACTGAAAACTGCAGGAGACTCTTTCAGTGCATTCCCTTAAGCAACCAGTTCCTGCTGGCTTTCAACAGCAATATGACTTCTTAAACATCATGTAAACAAGAGACATGGTTTTCGTCAGGGGAGGGGAGACGCCTGGTTAGCGCAGGTAGATTTCTGCTGCAGAAACCTAATTGTCTGACCATATAAGCCTTTCTTCTCACTGCTCCATCAGTACTGTTTCTCCGACAAAAAGAAAAAAAAAAAAACATTCCTAGGGAGCAGTATCTTGTTAGCCTGACATCGCCGGACTAATTCCAAATTTGAAATGCAAATTAGTCTGGCACCTCTCAATTGATTTTCGATTTTCAACAGCGCAGACCTCTGGATAGAGCTAACCAATCAGAGAAAACGAAACTGAGGTGGCAGGTATTAGCCAATTTGTTTCAGCTTCACCTATACAACACAACACCGTTATGTGCAGGCCGTTAGCTTTCGTTTTTAGTTTGTGGTGAAAGTGGCTGACGGGGAAAAAATGGTGACCTGGCCGCAAACTTTCTCCAAGTGCTGCTACAGCGTACACTAAAATGTGTTTCTAAAAACTTTTTGTGCATGGTGTGCTGCGCTGGACGGAGATTCCGTAACTACATTCTAGCATGAGTCACATTCCGTAACTACATTCTAACATGACGGTCCTCAGCCAGTCATCGTCTTAAACCCGCCCCGGTTGTGATTGGATCTACAAGTTTTGAGTCAAGTGGACATCTGAGAGAGGCCAGACGGATCCTCCAGGAGAAAATGAAACACTGGCTCAGCAGGTAACAGCTGGTTTCCAGGCTAGTATCTTGCACCACTTAAGTCTCAATTATAGTTTCTGCATCTGTGTAGCTCCAATGTGGTTTTGTCATTTGACCTACAAGAGTTGTCTGTGTGCCACCTAAGCTGTATGACTGGGCGGACTACAAATGCACCAACTAGTATGCAGATACCTAGGGGGACTCAGGGACTTGATACACCTAAAACAAGTTTGGTTCTAAAATAAAGTTGGGGATAGGGGAGATTACTGGCCCTGCAGCATGCAAGTCCTGTTGCAATACCAACCTGTTTACTGTTCATGTAAATGCATGAACACATTTCCTGTCACTGGATTTCTTCCTGTATTCTGGTTTGTTGTGTTCATGTAAACATATCGTTTGTATACATTGTGATTTAATGTGTGTTTGAGTGCATTGCATCTCAGCTTCAACTTTAGCCTAACTTACATTGCTGAGCCAAACCCCACCCTCGTCATCACATACACACACAACACACAGTACACACTTGTGCATGCATACGGATGTATACTCGTACCCCAGGGGAGGCAAAACAGGCTCTTTGAAAAACAGGTCGAGTGGAAGTCCTGCGGTTAAATTTTGGGAAGATGATGTTCTGGGACTTAATTAGTAAAGGGCCCCACATTTGAACAGGCTAAGTGCCCATGAGCTCTACTCTCAAATCTGGGACAACTAAGGCACACATACACACAAACAGACACACGCACACACACACACTGAGCTGCAGAAAATCTTCCCATACAGTCCTGTATCAAGGAGTATTTTGAGAAGGGGCAGGAATTAAAGGAATACTTCACAGCAGTGTCAAACACTCCTCAGTTTATAGCGTGCTCTGTCAGCTGCAGTCGGCTTGGATTCACAGCAGTTACATTGACACAGTCATGGCAAAATAAATTAAACATTTTAATCCACCTTTCAGCTGTTGATCTGTATGTTCGGTGGG
Source organism: Heterobranchus longifilis (assembly GCA_028570985.1). NCBI lineage: Eukaryota > Metazoa > Chordata > Actinopteri > Siluriformes > Clariidae > Heterobranchus > Heterobranchus longifilis. The sequence goes on along the minus strand of JAOVVB010267536.1, from coordinate 15,850 downwards.
TTCCAAACAAACATTAATTTACTAATACGTTGACAAATACGCTACTTCCAGCACGGCTTCAAGGATAGCATGGCAATCACAAAAGATGGAAGACGTGTAGTGGAGAAACTATGACTGTTTGAACATTAAGATCAATGGCAGATCAGTATATTATGCTGAGTTTTGAAAGTTTATCACCTTTTATTGACTCACCATGTCCCCATTGAAATCCATTACAACTGTTGTGAATACAAGCTGAGCCACGCACCACTTAAACCCACAGTGAGTGAGATGAGTGATTGATAGAAGACATATTTTTGATGGAAACCCCCTTTAACCTCAAGGGTTAGTCCTGAATTCATTCTTCACTTATTTAGCTAATTTTAAATGGTAAATGGACTGCATTTTTATCACACTTTTATAGTCTTAGTGGCCACTTTACAACCCATTCACAGAGAGGCAGAGACTACCATGCACCAGCTCATCAGGAGCGATAAACAACGACCAACGACCTTCTGATTAGAGGACGACCGCTCTACCTTCTGAGCCCTTTAGTACTTTCAGCACAAATTGTTACATGAAATATGTAACAAATGTATACACATCCCATGTCCCATGTCTTGCCCCCTTTCTCACAGCAAAACAAAACAACCTTCTGTGTGAGCACACAGCAAAAACACACACAATAGCAGTCAGGTAAATGATAAAGTTCATATTGTCCAGTTACCTTTAAACAGTAAAAGTCTTATCCAAATAACATCCAATCAAAAGTGTCCAACAAAGCCTCATCTCAGCAAGATACAAGGCAGCAGTATCACAAACTACTCTCAGCCACCGTTACTCTTGGATGCTCTTAGAAAGAAGAAAATCAAAAGCAGGAGGAAATGGAAAAACATTAACATGTAGGAAGGAAGAAGAGGAGGCATTTAAATAATAACACAGACAGAAACAGCAGGGTCAGTCACTTACTTGCAGTGCTTGTGAGGCCCACTAAGCGTCTCGATGACAAAGCACTCGCCACCGTTTAGGCAGTAGGCCAGGTCCTTCTCATGGCAGGGTTTGAAATGCTCCGAGTGCAGCGGAGGGACAGTTGGAGATGCTGCAGGACAAACAAAGAAACTCTTGTTAGTCATAATCAAGCCGTAAATATTCATGAATGCATTCGCTCTCCAACAATCAGGCTTAGTGACAGCGTTAATTCATCTCACTGTCTTCTAGCAGCCTATCACTTCTCAAACTGCATTATTGCCTCTTTACAATTCAGCAAATAAATCATCAACTTAAATTGCAAAAAAAAAAAAAGTACTGCAAGGCAGTTGTCCAGCACAGGCTACTTACTCTCCACCCGTGGAGTGCCACTGTCTCATAACATACTGCACGTTGTGGATAATACCAACGCACTATTGTTTGTTTAGATGCTGCAATGTCACCAGCAAAAGATGGATGGAGGACGGGTAATAATCTGTCCTGCTGTGATTAATACTCTGTGGTCACAGTAGTGCTGTTGGAGAGCTTGACTTCTCCCAGCGATTTATCACAACATGCATGGCTGGTTGTGGACAGTACACACTTCAGAGAGAATCTGCTGAGCATACTTTAATGGATGATCTTATCATTTAAATTAATAAGTGAAGCAGCTGTTGCTTAAGAGGAAATATGGAAATGTGACCTGATGTTAAAAAACTGTAAAACAATTGTGCAATTAATGGCGTGCAAGGCATTTTTGTGCTTGTTGAGGCTCATTTATAAAACAAGAAAGATAAATGAAAATGTAGAGATTGCTGAGAGTTCATGGGCAGTCATCCATCAGCAGTGTTTTGAAAGCCCGAGATGCAGTTGGTCGGGGCATGGCTTTTCAGACGTGTGGAGAAATCCGATCTGCACCACAGATGATGTTCTTATTAATACCAGACCAGACTGCTGACGGTTTTCTTTTGTGCTTACAAATGAAAAATGAGTCTGCTCGGGGCTCTCATTAGCCGATCCTCAGCTATGTTTTTTAAAGTAGCGGGATGAACAGTGATGAGCCAGAACTTTATGCTTCAGTAATTAAAAATCAGTTGTACTCACAGGATGCTGTTATTACCACTAGTATACTGATTACTGTCTTAGGTCGCCCTTTAATGGTGAGTGCAAGATCCATCCAAATAAACTGAAGATTTCTCAATCAAGAGATAATGAGAGATTATTTGTTGTTGTTGTTGTTGTTGTTTTGCCTGTATACTTTGAAAATAAAAATGTGATCACAAAAACGAGATAATGAGAGATTAATGAGCAGTGTTTGGGGGAATGGATGGGTGAAGAGAGGAGCGTTTTTTTTAGTATGGCCTCAGATCCCTTCATCAACAGTATGAACTGTGTGTGTGTGTGTGTGTGTGTGCATGTGTGTGTGTGTGTGTGTGTGTGTGCGTGTGTGTGGGCGTGGGTTAGATTAAAAGAGATGCTAGGCAGTGATAGGCTCCAGGAATCATAAACAACCCTTGGTAATTGGCTGTTGGGGGACTAGTCTCCATTTGAGAGGGAAAGTTAGGTGAGGAATTGAGTGACAGATTAGGATGTCAACAGGTTGATGTCAAGCGGGTCTTAATCAAATGTGGTAGCTTGGGGTTGTTTAAACATTTATTCATCAACTTCTGAGCAAGCAACACTTTTAAACTTTCAAAGTTCTTTCATTTAAAACCACAGCTTTTATCAGCTTTTATTTCAGTCTTCTGTTAAGCAGTATGCTAGTAGTCAAATTAGTAGTTCCTTCTTTCTTTTGGCTGGCTGGTAGTGGGCGGGGCTTATCAATTGTTGCAATTGCTGGCTGCTGATATTGTCAGTGAGCAGAAACGCAACTCAGAGCAACTTTGGACTTTGGCCTTGAGAACTGAACACCTATTACCTCGAACTTTGTTTCCTTTTCTGCACCAACCACCACCAACAACAAAAACAAAAAACAAGAACTGTCTTCTGACACTGCCTGGCCATTTGTGGAGAACTAACGGTCAGAGCTAGGCACTGACGCTAACCGGAGGTAAGCCATATCATAACCCACTGCTAACCAGCCTTCTCTTTGAAACACACACTTTATATGTAAGTGAATGAATTTGTCCTAGACATGCCAGGAGCCGAAATACCAGTCATTCTCCTCACACTACAGTGACTGCTTTTCAACAGGCAGGGTTAAAGGTCATCTGCCTCGTGACAGTCTATCATTAAGGTGACCTTGAATTCGACAGTGAAGCCCTAACCTGCTCTGAAAACACAAGACAATGTAAACTTGATGGAGGTGCAGCATAACATGCAGAATGAAATAAATTAATCACGATCCATTTTTGCTTTCACTGAATTCCTGACTGTGAGCCTTGTTTTTCCCTCTGTGGTGTTACATGTGCAGTGGAGCTGATGAGTGACAGGGCATGCTGTGTGGTCTGTGCGTCATGCTGCTTGTGCTCACTCCAGACATTTCCACCTTCATTCTGCTATCAGAATCCTCATTGCCAGCTTTTCTAGAACTGTGTGAAACTGACAGTTTGACTGGAGTTTGCCTCCTGTCACAGAACAACAATTATTGTTGTTGTTGTTTTTTTTTTAAACTGTAATTATGAACCCTCACTAATCTCAACCATGCTATAGTTGCCATGAGCAGATAAATAAATCATGTTAAAATTGTTTAGCATAATCCTCCAACATCACCATTTTTCTGGCTATCGGGTAGGAATTCGACAGCTCACCAAAGTCCTTTGATTTTACTTGACTTCGATAAGTACATATTATGCAAACGTGGTAACTTACACTGCACGGAAATTACAAAATCAGCTTAGCATGACAAAACTACAACATGAACATGAATTCAGCAACAATGAAACCATCAACTGGCACCTCAACCCATCCTTTACTTTGCGGTTCATGTGGATTCACAAAGACATAATGAGATTAAAGTCAGTTTCAAAATGCATTGTCTTCTTAAGAACAGCTGCCCACTAGACAGAGAAAGAGGAAACTTAACAGGAATCTCAAAACATAATGCCATGTGGTATGCCCTGACATGATACATTTGGCTTGCAGTGCCACACATTCTGCACACAGTGACACTCAAACAAAGGCCAGAACGTGTCTTTTTTAGCACTTGCTCTCCAACATGACTAGATTTATAAACATAAAGCATTACCCTCCAGACACGATTTCATGCTTGGACTGGGCTGTGCTGTTTTGTTAGTCCTGGCGATAAGTGACAGAAGCGCCATTTGTCGTCCTCTCCCTTTGTTTTTTGTAGACAGAGTTGTCACAATGCACTGTAGGTTGTTTAGCTTAACACTCGTCACCTGTCAGCTCAAGACGCAGTACGCACTCAAAGAATCGTGTCATTTTAAGAGGGAGAACGCCAGAGTCGACTGAAAAAAAAAATCTTTCCAGTCTGCTGAAAATATCACTGCAAGTTTGAAAACATTGCTCACAGAAGGCAGACGTCAATCACTGCAGAAGAAAACAGTCCAATTTGCTCCGCCCTACTGTGATGAGAGAAAGAGGGAGAGGCACAGAAAGGATCAATAAACCATCGTGCGCTGGATAACACAACCCTCCACTTCAATCTCTCTTTTGCTTCTCCCTCTCTCAGCTTACAGAAAGAAAATGAGGAAGGAATAAGGAATCTGCTGATTTTCACCTTTTGGATCAAGGCGCCACTTGGTTGTTGTGGAGAAAGACAGCAGCCATTTATGTAACACTTAATAATTTAATGATGAAAAAGATCAATCAGAACTCTTTTTGAACTTCTAACAGCAACACTGAAGCCTTTAGAAAACTTTCAAGGAGCCGAATATGCTAAGGAGATCAACACTGAGATGAATCCAATCACTAGTGGGTGCAGGTGATGCAGTATTCATGATTTAATTATTGTTCTTCCGTTTTGTAAATCCAGATCAGCAGAGGAATGTACAGGCTGAATTTGAGCATTTACAAATTCAAATTTGGAGACCTGACAGTGTAACCCTGTCTCCTCCAGTAGTAGCCATCGAAAATCGCCAGCTGGGCCGTGACAGGGCCCAGGCTGACTCACAGCTGATCCCCGCTGGGTCCCTATACTCGGCCCTTGGCTACGTGATCCCTCCTCGATGACATAGCTGCTTTGTAGCTTTTGTGTCGAAAACAAAATGTTTTCATACTACTATTTGGATTACCAAATATATTTTGGAGGAAAGCAGGGCATTGACACTGAAGACTGGGCTTTGCATCCATTGTGTTGTTAGATTTAAAACACAATGTTAGGAAATGTGTCCCATCAGCGTCCTCACTTCTATGCTACGGCACCCCATAGATTTTTTCTGGATCTAACTCCTACATGCATACCTTGGGTCTTTATTCATTTATTGAATTCAATTAAACACTTCCTGCTTTCCCTTAAACTATTTGTTTGTAATAATGCTCTGGTGTCAAAAATAAGAAAAAAACATTGTTTTCTCTAAAACGTTTATAGATTCCCTGGAGACCTGAGTACAGTAAGAGTATTTCTTTTTCTTTTTTTTTTGTGGCATGCTGGATGCAAGTGAAGGCAGTTAATGGCGGTCAGGTATAGTGCAGAGAAAGCATTTTCTTTGAACTTCTCTTCCCCAGATTTACTTGTCAATTGAGCACAATGGACAGAACAGGAAATGAAAGTCCACGTTACCACTACAAAATGCCATTGCAGAACACTTTAAAATGTGAAACAAATGCACAACATACTTTGAAACATGTTGACCAAATTACTGATTGCTATGTGTCATAGATTGGAGATTCCTTCAGAAGACACCTCACTGTACAGCTGCAAGCAGTATGAATAGCCTACATCTTCCTAGGTACCGAGGTATCTGTTCAGCAAATACTAAAATATTTCTCTTCAAAATGATCTAAAAGAAGACGCTGCCAGAATATTAGTGCATGATTTGCAGTACCTCTCCACAATTCCTTCAACATCCTGTTTGCCTCTGATCCATTTTGGAAACCATATGAAAAGTAAAGATTATTTTCAATTGAAACTCCTTCTCTAAGTTTGCATTAGTAACTTAAAATATATTTTCACAGATTTCTTTGCCATTTTCTATTTCCAGCTCCATTTCCTATTATAGTTTAACACATAAATTACACATCTGTCATATTCAAAAATGGTCTTTCTCTTTGTGTCATTTCCATGTTGAATTGAGCTAAGAAATTGGCTTTCTAAATCATAACCTTGCTCCATCCTTTTTTTTTTACAGATAATTTGAATAAATACATGTTTAAATATGCTTAGTGCAGAAAATACTACAGTTGGTCTGTTAAAATGTTAAGAACTGCGCAGTCCAGCCAGAAAAGAACATCTACAAATTGTAGCAAATGGAAACACGATGCTTTTCTTTGCTGGCATTGCAAGTCTTTAATAAATTAATTACCTTCAAAGGGCCAGTTCAGCAAAATGTGCTTAAGTACAATTCAAATCATACTTTATCAAGAGTGAACAATTGCCAGCAAAACACTGTAAAACATGTTGGTGTGGTGAACGTGTTGCATTGATACTGAAGGCAGAAGTTATAGTCAGCCATGTAGGCGGAACATGTTACAATATTTGTATGATTATCAGATATTTCACGTCCCCTCTTGCTGTCTCTCAGTCACCTCTTCATCCATTCCCTCCCTCTCTTTCCTCCCTATATGCGTGTGAACCAATACCCAGATGTGTTTGGGGGGGGGGGGGTTAAAGCACGACAGTCCCGTGGGCAGGCCTGTAATGGCGTCCTTCACGGATGACATTCCCCCAGAGTGGAAGATAGACAGGCAGCCAGCCAGCCAGCCAGTCTGCTAGCCAGCCAGGCAGCCATGCTAACTGATAGCGAAGGTCTCTGGCAGGCTAGTCCTGGCCTGCCTGAGTATTGATTGGCCTTGAGAGCAGGAATGAAGACCAGAGGCACAGGGACTAGAGAAGAAAGGATACAAGCTAAAAAGGGGACATGGTGTTTTCTGGTGCAGAAAGAAGGCTTATTAGCTGTATCAGGTGGTGGGTGTTTGAGATGTAAGTGGTGGTGCACTTCACAAACAGAGGACAGAGTCATTTAACCTGGATGAAGGTGACAGAACTGACTCTTAACTGGCAGTTTGATCAGCCAACAGCAAGTCAGTGCTTTCCCATTTCTAGTGGAAGCACGGAGAACTTGGAAACTTTAAAACTGAACCTCAGCCGGGACAAAAAGTTGTACCGTAATGCAAAACATGCGCAGTAACATGCATACACACAGTAGTACACTACTAAATGTGTGTGATAAAAGATCCAACAGCAAAAGCAGCCTCCAGACTGTTTGAGACCAGAGCTCTATGCAGAAGTTCATCCACACCAAACTTTATGGACCTCATTTTGTGCACAGGGTTATTGTCATGTGGGGCCTTCTCCAAACTTTGTTGTATGATTGGTCCATTTACATTTCTTGCATTGCTAACACTACCCATCTAAGTTTCAGTGCACAGCTCACCTCACCTGCACGCAAATGTCTTTAAAGAACGTTAGCTAGCATTCAAGTGTGGCTGAATGGAGTCAAATTTTCTCCCTGATTAACTTACTGCTATGTGTCTGCTCTCTCTCTCAGACTGTATTTGAGGAGGGGTGAGATTGTCATGGACACTTGATGGAGTTAATTGAGGGAGACAAATGATTTAGATGAAATTATTGGAGGTGTCCTCATAAAATTACACCTATGCTGGTAATGGATGGTCCTTCTAACGGACCAAAACATGGAACCCAGTGGTGTGGGTGAATCAAACACAGTTGGCATTATAGTGGCTGTATTTTATAATACAGACACTTTTTAAATGCATTTATGCAAAATCAAATTGTGGAACTGGTTCTGTGGTTGCAGTCTGTGCCTGTGGTGTGATAATTGAAACTGTGAAGCTGATATTTAGATTATGTTCATGCTCCACATTTAAAACCGATGAGATAATTTATTTATTCATTTAATGCCTGGACTGTGGCTTAATTGATAGCACACAGCGTCAGCCATCTGATGGTGCATACTGGAGCCATTTACGAATAAACGAAAAGTGATGAAACTCGCGCACGACGCCTCAGATGGTTCCATTTCTCAAACAGATGTTTTATCCAAGGAATCATTCACTTTTCTCTCCAATGATCATACATATATTATAATCTACACTATACTGTATCTCTAATAAAGCTCATACATGCTCTTTCTGAGAAAAAAAACAGGGATGTCCAAGTTAAACATTTTAGCTCAGTTGGGAAAATCTTCAGTTAAATGAACACAATGATACCATTCTGCTTTCTCTTCATTAACTTCCTCTGTGACAGATGTTGTGGGAATTTTCCTATTAACCTAATGAAATATAAAACATGAATTCACAGAGAGCATCTGTCTTTTCAGAGCTTTATAAACAATGAGCAGGATTCACATTTTCAAATGCGGATCCCGCAGCTTGTCAGGCTGGAAAGAAATGCCTGTATTCAAAGATTATTTTTAGGCTCCATGAAGTTACATGCGTCATATCGCATCTCTTATTCTCACCCTGAGCAGGTGTCTTTGAATAAAGTGCTTCTTCTGTCCATTCACAATCTCAACGTATGTCTAAAGAGTCTCTCTCTGCCTCTGTCTCCTGAGAATCAAGAGTTAAAGGCTGAATTCCACAACAACATCTTTTCACATGGGAAACAGCAGGGCGCTGTGATGCTAGAAAACCCTATATATTGCTTAAAACTTCAACTTCTACTTCCTGATCCTGGTTGGAATCCTGTACACCTGCCCCTGGTGTCTTTTAGGCTTGAAAACCACCGAAGATAAACACTGAAGGATAATGCAAAAGAAGCTGCTACTGCTACTTCTTCCATAAACATATTCCAGAAGTGTATGACATGTCAGAACACCAGTGCCAATTGTTTTCTGGATACCTGCTCAATATGCTCATTACCGCTTTACAATGTGCCACTGTCCTATTTACCAGCTTCAACACTCCAGAGAGGCAGCAGTTTTATCACATTTACTGCTTGATTTGGTTCTGTGTCTAGACTCTACCCTGACTACTGCAACTTGTACTTCTGCTGCCTGTATTGCTTATTCCTTATTATGAAATGACACAATGCTATACTGTAAGTAAAGTAAATCTCATGTGCCCATCTCAGCATCCGTTTTCATTTTTTAACAAGTTAATAAATAATGTAGACTGATGAGGTTTTCTGTTGGCTCTGAATACATTTTAAACCAAAAAACCCCCCACATCTACTGTAATCAAACATAAAACTAAAATCCATGGGAGGCACAGAACTTGGGAACTTGTCTACTGACGAATCAGAATAATTCTAGCACATTTATAGCTCCTTTCCTTTCATAAAGAATGATGCCGTGTTTCCTCAGCGGACACAGATAGGAAAGCAAACCCTGAAGCACCTTTTTCTTTAGCATTTAAATAATTCTACAAGCTTTTATCATGGCTGCCAGTTAGATACTTCTGGGTCAGTTCACCCAGTTTGGAGCCTCCCTAATCAAAAAAAATACTTTTTGAACGCACCCAAGGCATGCTCAACAAACAATCCCTTGGTAAATAAAAGGTCAAAAAACATATTCATTCTGTGCTGGTCCATCTGTTTTCCATCCCAGCATGTCTTTTCTTTTTTTTCTTTTTTTTACCCCCACTTACTGCTCGAGTATCTTTTTATGTCTCTGCCTGTCTGCAGCCCACCATTGCAACAGCAGGGTCACTAGCAATTTCCTTCTTTGAAAGCAAGGGCACTTCTTCATTCTTTCTCAACAGAACAAAGAACTGAAACACATGCGCACATATCTGTGGGTGTAACACACCCTGCCAGCTTCTGCATCTAACATAGACATCTAAAGGAATTAACATCTGTCTGTCTGTGTGCGTGTGTCTGTGTGTGCACACAGCCACACATAACACTACAGCTTAAGTCACTTCCACACCTGTAACTCAAGTCATTTTGTTCAGAACAAAAAAATGATACATAGTTTAAAATGTGACCAAAGAGCTCAAAGCGACCTTAGAGAATGTAGAATTAAATCCTCCCAGGAGTCCAACATACTGTATGTTAGAAGTGTCATTTTGCTCAGTGTCTATAAAACAGGTTGTAGTGAGAACAGACTGATCACACATTGTGCCGTCATAAAGTCTTATCGAAGGGTGATTAGGCCTTATATTTTGTTATTTCTTGCCATAGCTTTTCCAAGGACCATTTGCACAATTATTAACTTGCTTTACAATGTAAATATATTTATTTTAATTGTGTTGAATTTGTTAAACAGACACCTTTCACTGGAAATACTAACTAGTATGATAAGATAATATTAGGCTACATTTTGTATTCAAAATCTAGTTGACTAGTTGCAGTATGTGACATTTGCTCACATTAACAACAACAGTAGAGATTGCATTGAGTTCATGGACTTTATGACTCCCCTTTATTTGTGCAACTGTTTTATGTTTTAACATTGACCATTATCCTGTAATAGGCAGTACAAGTTACACATACCCCCTTTTTCCACCAAAATTAGCGCATATATGCAGGTTTGTGGGAATGTGGGAAAACCCGCTAAAAATAGGTGATACCCTCTTTTGCCATCGTCAGTAGACGAGTATGCCTTTCTGATTTTTTCCTGTTGTTTCATGTTTGACGTCAGTAGAAAGCAGCATGGAGGCCAGTGAAAATGATACGGCGGTTACTTCTTTTTTATATTACTTATTCAGTTTCTGTTTCAAACTCGGTGCAGACTAATTTAGAACGATGTTCGAGCGCTGCTTGGACGGAGACGGACAGAATTTGTGGCTGAGATGACAAAGCATCGTGCCGATCGGAGCTGGAGCCGATAAATACATGTGACACATGAATGCCCATTAAAGACAAAAGCCAGATGTTAGTGAGCTTTTTGTCCATGTTTTATGAAAAAAAACCCTTAATTTAAAAAAAATAATTCTAGTACAGATCTTGTATGTAAGATGTACTGTTAACTGCATCTGTGGTGGAGCATATAAGATACGTGACTACCATACTACACTGGCAACTCCTACCACAATGGAGGAGTGTGTGATGAGGGTGGTGTGAGCCTTTGTGTGTGCTTCTGCCTGTCATCATGTGTAAAGAAGCACAAGAATGCATGTCTTAACTCCTACATTGAACTGAATTAATAAAAGGCAAGCAAAAATAGGACACTCTATGACGTAATGCATCGTCTAGCCCCTAAACATCACATCTAAATGCCTGACCCTAAAACAAACTGTCAGTCCTTTGAAGTAATGAGAACCAGCCAAAATGTCCTCACAATGCAGACATGTCCTCACTATGATGGTGTAAAATTGAAATTGGTCCTCACAAAGACAGCCCCCCCCTCCATTGATTTACTGTGCCGCTGCCATTCATTTCTCAAATTCAATTTCTCGTTACTGTTCCCATAGCCTCACTCAGAGAAATCATGGCAGCTTTTTTGTAGCTGCAACGTCAGACACAGGGTGGCTATGGTTGTGTGAGGGTATCATTATTGCACAGCAGGATCTAATAAAGATAACAGCCTCTCTCTCTCTGTCTCTCTCTCTCTCTCAGTCCGAGATGTACTTTTTTTTTTTTTTTTTTTAAATCACTCTGAATACCTCTATTGCAGATTCTTTTGATTGAACTTAATGTTTTGTGTTGCGGATGACAGATGCCATGCTCAAGCATTTAACAATTGAGGGAATTGTCTGCTAGCTGTAAAGGTTTTGGCCATGAACATTTTATCAAAAATGTTCTGCCATGAAGCAATGCTGCTTGTGCTGTAGAGAGGGAAAGTCACGAGAGAAAGAATGAGTGGACTTTCAGGGAAGCCGCCTGCCTGTCCGCTTTTAGAAACAAGCCTTCCTTCTTACGCCTTGTCGGGAGAAGTGTCTCTCCCATCCAACTCTATATTCAGATCAATGAGAGACAGACAGCGTGTCCAAGCTGGTCAATAGAGCGAGGGATGGGTTGGCGAGAAAAGAAAAGAAAAAAGGGCGATGGGGTTGGGTGGGGGGGGGTGAGGGAAAGAAGATGAGAGAGAGGAGATGGGATTTACGGGAATCGTCCCCCCTGTTGAGTAAAGGTGCAGCAGCTGTCCAATTCAATCCAATGCTTGTGTATGTTTCCTTACATCTGTTTGTTTGTGCGTGCGTGCGTGCGTGCGTGCGTATGCCTGTGGGCATCTGTATGTGTGTGCATTTTCAATCTGTCTGTGTGGACTCAGGGGTGTTGCACAGAGGCAGCAGAGTTAAGCAATGGCAGCCACTGCATTGCAGATACTTGGCCCGGTGTGGCATGGCACAGATAGATGTGTGTGAACAGGCCTCCCTGCTCTGACTGTACAGCCAAACAAAAAGAAAATGTCAGTGTGTCAAGATAGCTCCGTGGTCAACAACGGGCTAATCATGGAAATCTGATACTACCTGTTTTCACCTCCTTTTCGCTTTCTCACTATCTCCTCGCACACACACAGACATGAACACACACATAAAACACACTCCAGTGGCTCGTTTTAAGCACACCTGCTCGGTGCAGATAGGCCCGTTACCACTGCTAATCTGTCTGTGTGTCAGTCAGCCCAGCCGGGCCCATAAAATCCCCCTCCCCCTCCCCCACCCCTCACTCCCTTCCTGTTTTCTGCTCAGATCGGATTCGCGGGGCACCTCCAGGGTTCGCCAAATAAATAGCGCTAAGTATCCGGCCTCGTCCCGTCCCCTGGCCATCTGGCTGTATAGTGGAGAAATTCATTACTCTCCAGGTGATAGCTCCAGCATGCTCTCTCTGGATTGGCTTTGTATCCCTGCAGGCTCCATTCTGACACTGGAGATTAGAATCACAAACTGGCTGCTAATGTGAATGTGAATGCTGCTACCACTGCTGCTGCTCATACTAATATTCTATGTCCTGCTAATATTATAACTAACTGCTGCAACAACAAATACTCATCCTGCTACAGTGCTGATGGAGATACCGACTGTTACATCGGCTCTGAATTCAACATCAAATCTGTTAATTAAATCTGAATCCCTTATCAAATCTGTTTTTAGATCTATATTTCAACAGTCTAAAGTTGTAGACAAATGTTGATAACATCTAATAACTAAGTTGGTAAAAAAGTGGTTTTCTTTGGCTTTTTCATGATCTTCTGATTTTACATTTTGTGGCTTGTCTACTTTGTGTCCATGGTCCTGGCATTAACATGCGTCCCGGCCGGGTGATACAAGTACAGCTGTGAATGCACCCAAGAAGCATTCAGGACGTATTGAGGCCACATTCAGAGGTGGTCTGGGCCGCATATGGCCACATGTGTGTACTGAATCTGTCTACTCAACTGACATCCTCTGCGTAGGCAGAAGTACGTACTCAACTGCTGCTTTTGTCCGTGACGTCTGTGCTATATATTTCTCATGTCATGAGCATGGATCTTTTGTTTTGGATGTTATTATCATCAGTGTTGGGACTAATTCCATTACTAGTACTCTGATGCATTACTTTTTAAATTAAGTAACTAAATACAGTTAGTGAAGGGTTATTGGGTTAGTTAGGGAATATGATACTGTGCTCATGTACCTGCAACATGACGTTCACCTGCAGTGTCGGCAGTGTGGAGATATTTTAAGATAAAAGATGATGACAAAAGTAGAGCAGACTGCAAACTACGTCTGGGTACTTGTCAGCAGGTAACGTTAAAGCTAAATGATCTAACATGGCTGTATTACACTCAAAAGGATTACAACAGCGGAATGTGCAACAGTCTGTAGCGTAAAGACAGCTAACAGTTAGCTTACTGGTGTAACAATTAGCCTGCAGCTGGAATTTTCCAAACACCACGGTCACTGCTGGAGTTGGAGATGATGGAGAAACATCATAACTGTAAAATCCTCCTGTGTCCCTGAAGTGGTGACTTTAAAATAACTATACTTAACACAGTAACGCATTACTTTTTGGTGGAAGTAACTCGTAAAGTAACTGAGTTACTTTTTTTTTAATGAGGGAACTAGTAACTGTAACTAATTACTATTTTTCAGTAACTAGCACAACACTGATTATCATACTATCAGTGTCGGTGTTTTTCTTCCAGTGCTCTGCACAGATCTGACACCCGCCCGTCTATACACTAATCCCCGGCTTTATGAAGTTCTGTGTGCTGCAGTTGGTCCCAGGTACTGCAGCCATTAACCTTATACTTTTAGCTTCATACAATGTAGGCCTACAAGAAAATCTGAACATATCACACATACCACCGTCAGGTGGAGAAACAACAGACATACTGTAGGCAGCGCACACAGTACAACAAATTATTTTTCATTAAAATCTGTCTTTTTGTATATGCAAACACAAGTGACACTCCAGACAGATGTTGAGATGCATTCAGGTGTGAACAGGGCACATGAGTTTGTATGTTGTCTTTTCTGTCTATTTTTCCATCCATCATTTCTGACTTCATATCTCTTCATATCTCTCTCTATAATCTCTATTTAAATAAAGATTACTAACTGCTTTGGTTACTGTAATGGTAACTGTACACTATTTCCTACACAAGGGTTTGTTACAGTATGATGGGTCTAGTCAGTATGGGAGACAGAAAAGCCCCACACAGGACTGGATCACTGCGATTGTATTCAGGTCAAGTGACTCTCACCATTACTTGATTCTGCAGATGAAGGCACTTCTAAAAATCGCACCGCAACGTGTTGTACATCATTTTGAATCTTTTTTTACCCACTCTTGCTCTCCTGTGAATAGCAACCATGCCAGCTACCTACCATCCTCAGATTTATTTCTCTAGATTATTTCTGAGAATGCAAATGTAGTCAGAATTTTACGGGCTCACGGAAAAAGGTTGGCAAGAAAGCAGAGGTTACACCGAATGGTCTGTGACTTTCAGTGTGAACCGTGAGCTGTGCCAAGCATTTTGAGAATTTGGCTTGTCCATACAGTATAACACTCAAGATATAATCACCTGCACTGTAATTAGCCCTGTTTGTTCTTGCTTCCCTCCTGTGGCCACTGTCATGTCCTCCCATGTCAACAAAGCACTTAAAAGGTAATTGTTCCAGTCTGCCTTCTTTCATGGATATCAAATACAATATGCATAGCATCTTACAGTAGATACTGTAATACTTGACCTGGCAAAATCCAGGTAAACCTAACGTCCACAAATTACATTCACATGCCACATTCTCTCGGGACACAAAGCTAAAGAATATGACTGAATGTAATCCCCAAACCAGTAGCGATGTATAATTGCAGTGCTCTGTCACTATTCTTTCTACCTGCTCTGTCACATTATAGCAATATCTCTTCATCATGTCACCCAGCAGCCTAAGATGCTGTGCATGTACCTATAATAAGACTATATATATGCTGGCACAGTCCCCACCTCTGTTGTATCTGGCAGCTTAATCTCAATAATGTTTACATTTATTTAGTGAACTCTTTACAGCATGTAGCCACAATTCACACTCTTTGGCCATGGCACCAGGTGGTAAAATACTCACTGCCAATGTCGGAAACAACCACCTGCCACGTATACATCTGTTGTTTTCTCTATTTGTCAGTTTAAATGCCACAATAGTTCAAACACTATTCACATATTTTATGTCTGTTCCGGCATATACCCATATGCATATCTCTTAGTAGGCTTATGAATAAATAAATAATTAAATAAATAAATAAACATTTATTTTTTAAAATTCCTCCATTAATCAAATTTGGGATGGCTAATGGCTCGACTATGGCTAACTCCCTATCGGCTACGGTCTCTGACGAACAAAATGGATGAACTTTGGGTGCGGATCACCACTTCTGAATGGATTATGGACTGCAACATCATGACTTTCACAGAAACATGGCAAGAATGGTGGCGTTTCCGAAAGCTCCATTGAG
>JAOVVB010267529.1:0-18462 GCA_028570985.1 Heterobranchus longifilis | reverse complement strand
CCCAGAATTACACTCGACTTTCAGGGTGCAGCTCTAGTAAATGTATTTATTTCTGTTATTCAGTGTTGTGTTAACATTAAAATTATTACCCGTGTGCCTTGATAAAGTGGTAAATTCAAAGTGGGGTGGTTGAATTCAACCTTATTTCTCCCGGTAATTATTGAAAATAGGTCATTAAAAATGATCAATGATTATCGATATCGACTACTAATATGAAATATTTTATCGTGAAGGTTTTTTCAGCCCAGTGTGAAGAAAGACTGAGGGCGAGAAAGACCAAAAATAGTCTTCTTGTAAATGAGTCAAAACAGAAATACAGAGAAACAGAACAGCAGCAAATGAAAGATGGTGGAGACAAAGTTACGGTATATGTACAGTTTTGTAAAGATATATCTAAATGAAATGAGAAATGATGGGAAAGAGAGACGTTCTGCTTTGCAACCCCCATCCCCTTATTTACTCAGCCAATCAGTTCTCGCTTTGAGTTGCCAACGCAGCTTTTTTTTTGCCTCAGCGGCCAACTGCTGGGCTTTTCCTCGGGTGGAGCTTAGCTCAAACACAGAAGCTGAGAAAGCAATGTGGATGTGCCTAAATCCTTTCTAATAGTTGATGATCTGGCCAGGAACAATACAGGATTGCGGCCGCAGACAGCCAGCTGGCAAATCTTTGAGCGTAAGCAGCTAAACCACAAACACCCACACACACATCTGTTGTATTTTAGCCGTCGCCAGTTTCCTCTAATAGCTTGATCCTGCTCCTCTGCTGCCCCGCTGCAGGAAAGTGGCTTATGGCAAGTGACCCAATTAGTGTGCGTGCACGTGTGTGTGTGTGTGCGTGCGTGTGCGTGCGTGCGTGTGTGAGAGAACAGGTTGTTTATTTTGTCCTTAACCCATTTGTGCAACGTTATTCAACGTTGTACGACATTGTACAACGTTATTCAGTACGATAAAGAAAAATGCTACAACATTCTGTTTGGTCTAAAGTCTTGAAATTTGGTTTTTAGATGTATTTTTAGATGACATGAAAAATCACACTTTTATCAATAGTCAAAAATCAGGATTTTTGAAAGCTTTTAAGTTATGTTCATTCAATGTTTTCCATGTGAAATATGATTTACACTGCATAATGTGTGCATATTTTTTATATTCAACTTTTTATCCACAGATATCAAATACTTGATGGTGCTCCTTGTAGTTTCTGAGATACAGCCATTTTCTTATCATACTATATTTAGTCTTTGGAAACATGGGACCTTTGCTTTTTTCCTAACAATATAACCTATAATATATAATATACCTACAATATAATAATGGATATAGAGAAAACATTTCTCCCATGTGCCCAAAGACTAGATATAATATAATAAGAAAAACTCACTTTTCAGCCAAATGGTTTGACTGATTTTGAAAATGTCTTCAGATTTGTGCTGAGGCAAACCCAGAGAATACTTCCACCAGAAATTGCCTTTGTAATAATGACTTCACAATATTATTTTCAAAATCATTTAAAATATTATTATATTGAATGTGCAGGAAAACATTGAACTTGTATTTCGGTTGTCCTACACAAAAAAATAAGGCAGAGATTCCAGCTGATCTACTTCTCACCACAGTAAACTTTTGCAGCTGCAGCTGTGACACAGGTCATGGAGGCAATTAAGGTATTTTAAAACCCTCAGCATGTGTGATTATCACAATTTGCATCAAGAATCACACTCATAACTCAGAGTCATAACTCAGTCCTGTCTGAACACACAGACGTGATACACATATTATAGATCCAGTGTGACTTTCACTCACCGGGGATATCATTATCCCTCATGTTCATCATGAATACCAGACCCCAGGAGGAAGAACTACAGCGATGCTGCAGCTAATGGGGATCCTAATAAAACTAAACTAAACTAATAAACATCCATAAATCTGCTTAGAAATCATGGGGAAAATGCACTCTTTATAACTGCAGAACTTGCCTGAGAATGATCACGTTTTTAAGTTTTCTTCAGTATCAAAGTAATCCACTGACAGTTGTCTGTACACCTTTGGGTAAACTGTAAACAGGAACTGCTAATAGCTATTTTGGCTTACTTTTGATGGTGCCAATTTGCCAATAAATAACAAGTTGTAGCCCACAGCGTAACTGAATCCATGGCAATATTACACCTCCTGTTTACATCCCCCAAAGCAGTAGTGGGGGTGAGGGGGGGAGGGAGGGACCCCCGGGGTTAACACCGTCTCTCTTAACAATCCGATTTCCTCCTTCCCACAGTGAGGTTCAGGAAGTAGCTGGTGCAGAGGCAGCAGCAGCAGCAGCACCCTCCAGTTCTTCATCAGCACCTGAAGCAGCAGCAGCCTCCTCCTCCTCCTCCTCGTCTGCCCCGGCTGCTCCTTCTTCTCCCGGGGAGGCCGATGAACCCCCGTCCAGTCCCAAGGTGGTGGTGGAGGCAGACAGGGCCAGCCAGGTGTCCGGCTCAGGGTGCACCAGCCAGGCGTCAGTCGACGATGAAGATGATGTGCCAATCACAGATATCTACTTTGTAAGTAAAGCCATAAACACACGCACGCACACACACACACATGCACGCACACACACACACACACACATACACACACATGCACGCACACACACACATGCACACACACACTCCCATTACTTCTCATCTGTTAGAGTTTGACAGTTTTATTTGTCCATCAAATCATCTTTAATTCAATCAGCATCAGTGTGTATTGGCTGATATGATATATACTTGTAATAAACAATGTATTTCTGATCATAAAGTCAAGGACTGAGTTATGTGATCTCCCACAGAGGCGTTGACAGAAGGACCGCAGAAAGGGAGTAGCGACTCAGGCTGGTATGGGAATAAGAGTGTGTGCACTTATTGCTTGCAGTGTGTGGTGCATTCAATGAAAGGAAAAGTTCAACATTTTGGGAAATAGGCTTATTCGCTTCATGCTACATGAAAAGACTGACACCACTTTCATGTCTGAACGGTAAAGTGAAAGCCAGCAGCCGCTTAGCTTAGCTTAGCGTAAAAGTATGAAAGCGGGGGGGTGAACTATGTGCTGGACTATTTCTTGACTGGGTCTTTGCTGGTTGCCTGGCAACCTCAGGTTAATCGCAAGTTTCCAGGAAGTTACTGCTCCTGGCCAAGACATAGTTTTACACATGACCCCCTGTTGAGTTTGAGTGGTATCAGTCTTCTCATCTAACTCAAGAAAGTGAATAAGCATATTCCCCAAAATGTTGAACTGTTTTATTAAACACAGTGTATTGCAGTGTGCAATGTTTGCAGTGATCATTGTTCCCACGGAGGGGGAGAAAATCTTGAAAGTTTTTGAAAATAGACATGGGTCATTGAAAGTGCTTGAGTTTATATAGCTTGTGCAAGAATAGAAAGTTATTTTGAAATTTTCTTTTTTTTAACTTAGTAAAGTTAACTCATGTTAGTAAATAGGCTATGTTCCGCTGTCTGCATGTGCGTCTCCAGCAGTTGCGTCATTGTTTCACGTGCCACCTGCTAGTTCTCATTATAAAAAAGTCTACGCCGTGTTGGGTCCTTGAATTTGAGGGGACCGGGCCTGGAAAGTCCTTGAAAAGTCCTGTAATTTGATGTTTAAGAAGGTGTGTGGAACCCTGAGTGATAATAGCATGCTGCTCATTTTGTGTGAATATCAACTAAAGCTTTTGCAGTTTGCGTGTGCTCAGTCTACAGGATCGTCCTGGCTATCATCACATAGTGTTGTGTTGGCAGGTTTAAATGTGCCCAAAAGCACAGCTATAAATTAATGTATGTATTAGCCGTGTTTCCACCAAGCAGTCCAGTTCAGTTCAATTCGTTACACACTAAAACTATATTTTTGTGTTTCCATTGTCAGAAGTTGTGGATAATACCAATAAAACGCTCCATTCTGTCCTGTTTTACCAAGCACACTGATCCTGTACTAAAAGCCGGAGCTAGAAACACTGCAGTCTGTTGATTGGTAATCCCGCCTACATTTTAACCTACATTCAAGAGTACTGTCTGCAGTGGAAACTAGGGCTGAAAATACCATTTTAAATTAAATATTGTGGTGCTGCAGAGATGTCCTGGCCTACACATCATATACAGACTTAAGAAAACATCTTAGTTTGGTACAAATCCCCAAAATCACAACATAATCATTAAGAGTTTTACAATGAAAATGAGAATAATGACATAAAAATGAGCATTCCCTCTAATATCGCAATTGCAAAATATCAGTGAAAATAATCGCAATTAGTTATTTTTTTCAAAATCTTTCAGCCTTAACAGATACACATGTTAGCTCCTCATAACGACAGAATAAGTAGTTTGTCAATGATTCCCAAAACAGCATATATCACCGCTCTATTTAACGTTGGTTAGGTTTAGAAAAAGATCAGTTTGTGTTAAAATAAACCTTTTTTTATGGACGTAAGTAGGTGACGTAGTTACATCCGTGATGCAGTATGTGACGTGGTTATGTAATTTGTTTGACCCATCCATCCACCCGACCTCCTCCCTATGCAGACTTTGGTGCCCTATATACTACGTCACCTGACTTCCTCCTTTCCTCCCGTCATAATCACAACGGCCACCAGAGGTCACCTAACGAAAAACATGAATATAGGTCGTAATAAGCTGCTTGCACAGACGACCTGTACAGCTTCTTTTATTTTGGTGAGGACGTTCTGTGTGTTAGAGCTTTTTATTGACTCAAAAGCGCACAGGAGGCTGAGGATGCTTGTTTTTTTTTTAAAAACTCATGCATTTACATGCAAAAAACGAAAAGCTGCTCAACATTGTTATCACAAAGCACTGTCTCTCTCAAACCTTTATTTAGCCCAATTGCACCATTGGGAACACCTTTTTTTTTAAATACCACCCATGCAACCCTCATTCAATTACACAAAGTGACTCCAGGAAGTTACTCAATACAGCTACAGCAGGTGAGGTTAAGTGCTTTTGTCAAGGGCACCACCAGGGAGGTGTGCCGGAGAGCGTGTTACTCAAACAGAGCCAGGGAGGGGCTCTCCAGTCTCCAGTCACAGTAGATCCTTGAAACTTAAGAGCCAAACACATTTCACAGATTTCATTCAAAACTAATTTTAGGATTAAAATATAAACCTAAAAAAAATAATCTTGGTGCAACGTAGGCAAATAAGTCACATTACACTGATCCTGTTTGGTGCTTCTTTTGATGTTTTAAGAAGCCTTGGTTGATAAATCAGTGAAAGTTCAGTTAATAAATTCACACCTTGCCAAGTAAGATCAGAGGGTGCTACATTTGAAATGAAATGTCCTTTTGAATTTGCAACATGGATTCCCAGGAACCACCAGGGATCCTTGACTCTACCTCTCGTGCCAACAGGAGGTTGACATTTTTGGCTTTCATCTCAACAACAGTAGGATGGACTGCCATGAAATATTTCAACATATACTCAATGGAGTGGCTCAAAATTTGGTACAGACATTCACGGTCCTCAGACGATGAATTCTAACTCAGCAATCCCCTTTGAGTGTGTCCCAAATACTGGATGGATAGCCATAAAATGTGGTACACATACATACATTCAATGTTCCCTTCAGGATGGATTGTATTACCTTTAGTTATCCTTTGACTTTTTATTTAGCGCCATCATCTGGTTAAAACATTTTCTAGTACTTTGGTTTATGACCAAATACCTGCAAAACTAATGATACCCATCAGCCTCAGCTGTACTTTGTTTTGGGGCTAATTAGCAAATGTTAGCATGCTAACAAGCAACGTGATCTCATGGGAAAGCATAACGCCACTTTTTGCATGTCAAGTCTACGCATTTTAAGCTTTTCACATGTCTTTTAACGCCCCGTTCTCGTTCCCAACTCATCAGGACCACTTGGTGTCACTTTTACATGTCAAACTTTGGCGCTTCACTACGGTCGCAGTTTTAAACACGTGGTAAACATTGTGAAATTTAACAAAACTTGTGTTTAGGCAACAAAACCACTTGGTAAGGTTTAGGAAAACATAGTTTGCGTTAAAATATGTACATTTGTTACGTAAATGCAACTTAAGTACTCAACTTAAATAACAATAACAATGTGGTCGAAAGTCCTGTGTTTGTTTGAGCCGTCCATCCACCCCGTCCTTCTCACTACGTGGACTTTCTCGCTCTTTATACTACGTCACTGCACTCCTGGAGACTTTGCTCTGAGCGTCTAATATTGCCTCAGATAGGTTAACAGTTGAAAACCTGGTGTGGCTACACGCTGTGAATTGACACTCAAAAAGCAAAAAAAATGCTTTGTGATGACAAGAGAATTTACTTAAGAAATTGGCGTGTTATTCATGCGCCGCTTTGTGAGACCAGGCTGTAACACGCTAAACTAATCTTAGCATTTCACTCAAAGCATTTCTGTGCCCAAGTACAGCCTCACAGACAAGTCTGTAGTCTTGTTTTAAAGCTCACAAGGCACACGGCTCATCCTTAAATAACCTAATCCTCCAAAATGCAATGTGCTATATTTCTTGTAGCAGCAGGAAAGGCTTTTTATTCCTTGTCAGACTGTTTTGATATTAGACACAAATCTAACATGTATATTTCAGAACAGAATTAAGGATTCAAACACTGAAATCCATTATTTAAAATGGATTATTTTAGGATACAGAAATAATTTTGCAATGTCAATGTGTTTCTGCCATATGCAGACTTTGAAAGCTCCAAGGGCTTAACTACTTAATATATATATAGCTTGAAGTTTGGTTTTACTGGAGAATTTCTTTGTAAAAGAATACTGAGGGCAAGTATGTTCAAATATTTGCACTGAAATCTCCACTTTAGATTCAATTGCCTGAAAGCCTCTCACATTCTGTCATAAGTGATATGAGAAACCAAAATCAATCTCCATATATGTGAGATTCCCCTGAATACACGCGGGTCATTACCAAACACTTTACTTCTAAGATTTCCCAAAAAGAATCCAATAAAAGTGGAGGCCTTATACCAGCTTTTCCCTGGGAATTATTATTAACAACAACAACATAGGTGACATTTAAAAATCATTATTATGGAGAGTGACTAGTATAACAGAAACAGCTCCAAGATAAAAAAAAAAAGAAAGAAAGAAAATGAATAAAATTTGATTATGAACTTCAAAAGAGCATCCCGAAGAGGCAAACAAACTTTCTATGTCTGTAAGCTTTTAAATTTAAAAGAGACAGACCCAAAATGTCATCTCCAAAATGAGATTTTTTTTTTATTACAAAAATAAAACAAAAGCAAAAATATAAATTCCCAGAAGTAAAAGTAAAACACTGTTTGTGGCGCCACGCTTACACAAATTAGGATAAAAGTGTTAATCAAGTGACAGAACTGAAGCTCTGTGTAACTGCCCTCCTAAATATATCTTCATTAAGAGAAGAGCATCTGCAAAGGAGGTGGGAAAAAAAATCCCTAGAGTGAAAAAAAAAAAAAAAAGAAAAAAAAAAAAAAAACCTGACTGGGAGGTTCAAGGATCTAGGACAAAACATTCAAACAAGAAACACATGAATGTGAGTGTGTCATCATACCAGAAATAACATTAAAGCATGGAATGCAGAATAAAAGCACAAATTATGTATGTCCCCAGGAGTAAAATAGGCCTATTTAAAAAAAATTTTAAAAAAAGAGTCACAGAGGAAAAGAGGGGATAACTGAGGGGACAACTTTGTATTAATCTAAGTATGCATTAGGGAGGGGAATTAAGTCATTTCCATATTCAAGAGTACTCGAGTACTCACAAAAAAATCCAAGGTGAGAATAGGGTCCGAAATGATTTTTTGATGATGTCTTGAAGTAGCGTGTGAGTTGTTGTCTGATGTGACTCATGCAGAAATAATGTTCACGGATGACTTCATGTATTGTAGCCGAGGGTCATGAGTTGCGTCTATACTTATGAAGTAATAAAATAATAACACGGAAGCTCCGTAGTCTGAACCAAGATGGCAAACTCTCCCACATTGTCACCTTCCGTTCTGACCTTTCACAATAAAAGCCCTAGACATACATTGCATCAGCTTACAAGAAGGAACTTAAATTCACAGTATTAGAGTGTTATTCACACTTTGTTTAGCCACATTTTTTCACGTTATGTTATTTCATTCTAATGAATGCTTGCCATCATAACGTTAGCACATCGTAGTAAGATATTGACAGTTACAAAGGGAAAAAAAGAAGCGAATATTCGATACTATTCGTTATTCGTTGAAAGAATACCGATATCCAAATCGAATACTCGGGTACTCATGCCCATCCCTAGTCTGCATACTAACTCAACAAGTAAAGTCTATTAAGGAGAGGACAGCCCATTCTCTTACACTATACTGCGAATATCATTAACATTGAAAAGTCACATCACATCACATCACATTTTAAAATGCATGAACCAATTTCAAACTGCAGGCTTCAAAAGAGACGGCAATCACGTTAAAAAAGGAATACGTTCACTGTTATCATATTTGATATAATGAAGTGATGAAATGTACACAGTAAAGATCTGAAATGCATATTCAATATAAAAACAACCTCCCATCTTGTGACATTATCGGCAGTTCAAAGCCTCGAGAAAATATAAATCATTTTTGATTGACTTTGTAAAGGTCATGTGATTAAGACGGTAATGGGAAGATATCTATCTTTATGGCCTGTCAAATGAACACTTGACATCAGCATATTACACACACATGCACATGCACACACACACACACACACACACACACACACACACACACACACACAGACAAAGTCATTGTCACGTGCTTTAACCCCTTTGACTGTATTAGTGTGTATGTGCAAAAAAAAAAAAAAAAACATAATTCATTATTATCTACCACACACAGACAGTGACCTCTTAGCTGCAGAGAAATAAGTGATGGAGAGAGAATGTGCGTGTCTACATGCATGGAGAACGAAATGATGAATGAGTGCGTGTATGATTGTGTTTTTTCTCCCCTCCCAGCTAGAATGAGGTTAAATATATTCTGAGGACAGACAGTAGCTGTTTCACACCACATGAAAAACAATGTGCGCGTGTAATCTGCATTTGTGTGAAGATAAAGAGTGACTAATGTCTGTCTGTGGTGCAGCAGCAGCCGAGGATGTTAGTGAAGGGTTTAATTAGCTGTCACACAACAGTCAGGGAAACACAATACTTAACACACCCACTAATGTGTGTGTTTCATGTATTTCAAACATATTTTGTACGAGTAAGTGTATATGTGTTTCTTTCCTTATACATGTAGATATGCCAGTGTGTGTGTGTGTGTGTGTGTGTGAGACAGTGTGTGTGACAGTGTGTGCGGGTGCAGGGAGCATCTTAGAAGACAAGTGAGTTCAGAAAAGAGAACATTTGCCCACTGGCCTACAGAGTAAGTGGTGAATTACAAAGCAAAGATAGTAAAGGATCAGCTGAAGTTAGGGACCGTGTCCAAAGTGCATGCACAATGACCTTGTCCCATTGCTTCTGGTCTCCTAAAAATGATGCGCCATTACAAAGAAACCGCATTCTCTGCAGGATAAACGTATTTTCTCTTGGATTACTTACACAGAATATGCGAAGGCAGGCGGTTGGATGCGGACTTTCACCCAGGAGACCACGGTCCGCGTCCTGCGTGAAAACCAAAAGTCAATGTTGTTATTTTACAAGCATACTTATATTTTGTTACGTACTTATTTTAACGCAAACTGTGATCTTTTCCGAAACCTAACAAAGTAGTTCTGCATCAATCCACAAAGTTAACGAGGTGTTTAAAATTACGACCGTTATCCAGGAGAAAAAACATTTCCCTCAAAACGTAAAGGCGAATGCAGTTTAGTTCTATGAACGTAATTTTGTCAGAGACAGGGTCTTATATACACACCACCTGGCCATTCTAGCATTAGCTCTATGGATGTGAGATCCAGACTGAAATATCTCAACAACCAGGACTAAGCTGGCGTACTACACTTCATTTTAACTTGCTGTGGGTAATGGTATAATATCCCCTTTAACTATATAAATAATGTTGCATATTTAGCTACTGACTTATATGTTCTGAGTAAATTATATTTCAAGATCCCATTAATGATTCTAGCTGCTGAATGGATTTTCTCCACTAACAGAGACACATGAAGGCCAGGAGAAAATCTAAAGAAGAATACTGATACAGATTCTGCAAGTTTAGTAAATAATGATTCATTTATAAAGTTCTACCAAAAACAGTGTTACTAAGTACATGAGGCTCTGTCAGACTCTCACTGATTTCTTACACTTTCATAACAAGAATCAGATATCGGAAAGTTTTTGCTAAATGGTTCCAAACTGTGAAATTGCTTCAAATATCATCCACTGTAAGGTCAGCACTAGTCTTCAGCCTTGAAATGACCAAAATAGTTCTGCCTTGGGATGTTTGACTGGGCGCTGGTCCAAACTGTGCCTTAAATGTGATCAATAACATCGAAGGGAGCCACTGAAGTTGAGCTAAAATGGGAGTAATATGCTGCGTCCTCTCATCAGCAGTCTGACTGCACCAACTGTGCTTGGCTGGACATAGAAGGATTTAAGGTACTGCAGGCGGTACTGTAAACACTGATTCAGGCAGTTAAAAGACAACTTTGAGATCTGCTAATGTCGATGATTTGCATTTACACACATAAGTACTTATTTCCAGTGTTGGGGAAGCTATCAGTTACTTCACCCTGGAAGAAGGTGAACTACAGCAAAGCTACACTCGGGAGAAAAGTACTTCAGACTAGTTTGAATTGACAATGGACATGCAATTATAACAAAATATAATACAAAGAAGTCACTTGTTCACAGGTTGCACATAAACCAAAAAATATAATCCCCACTATTCATGTGAAAGTGCAACAAATGTCAGCTTTGGTTTTGCTTACAATGTCCATCAGTCAGAAACTGGAGTCCAGGTGGAGGGATTGCACCGAGCAGGATTACTAAGTTAGCCAGGTCATTTCTAAAATAACTTGTTAATAAATATTCGAGAGGTTTATCCACGATTCTGCTGTCGCTGTGTGAGGACTGAGCATCTACATCAAAAACATCTACATTTCCCTGACTTACCGCAAACACGTCAATATATATAATGGTTTGGATTCAAAATTATGTTAAAATGTTGTTTCAACCTGGACGCAAACTCCGGTCTCCCACGTGAAAGTCCTGTATGAACGTCCCGTGTTTTAGGACCAGTCCACCACCCCGACCTGCCTCCTTACACAGAGTCTGGACTCTTTTTATACGTCATCTTCCGCCGTTGCTCCAGTCACAATAACCGTCAATACAGTAGGCTGTCAGCCCATTTAATATGCTGATAACCGCCTCTGGGCCTTCTAGCAGGGCCAGCATGCATGTATTGACCCATATGTATCAGGATGACAAGCACTGATATCAGCGCAATCAATCGTGTGACAACATCAGAATCGCCTGACTGAGCATCGCTCGCTCTTTTGTACACACACTACACAACAGCGAAAGGTCAAGTGTGTGGTGGTGGCTGCCTGATGAATGCATTGCCTGGGAGTGTGGGGCTGGACACAGGGGAAGCAATGGTAATATATATATTTTTATTTTTTATTTTCTTTTATGCCCCAAAATCATTTGTAGTTTCAGTAGTTAACTCCACAAAAAATGGCCAAAAAGTCATTTGAACTACTTGAATTATGGTGCAAATATGAACTACCAGCAACTTACTGCAAAATGTAGTTAAACTATGAGTATATTTACATGTAGTTTACTACTCCCCAGCACTGCTTATTTCTACCATTGAGATTATCATTTAATGGCCATTAAAAATTGATTTTCTTCAGCTGTATTTCAGCACGCAGAAGCCAAACGTTTATTTAACACTGATTCAGTGAGAAATATTCCCCGAGTGTGAACTAATTGTTTACTCTGCTGACTTCATGGTCATGAGCAGGCAGAGGGTCGGTGTTTGCCGTCTGCACAGGGATGAATGCAAAGTATCTGTCAAAGATACCTTTACCTTTATCTCTTTTTAATACGCACTTTATCTGAGATGTGATTTGTCCCGAACTTACATGTGACTGATTGAGTGATGAGTTTGCCTTTTCCCTTGATGATGGTTGTAATGGTTTGTTTTGCTTTGTATTCTCGGAAAGCCTTGTTCAGACTACCAAACAACAATCAACATAATTATTAGCTTGAAAACTTCTTGTTCCCGGTGGTGTTGTGCACAAAGGCTGTGGGCCATGCTAATTTTCGTCTTTTCACTGAGCTTTAATTAAGACAACAAGGATTTAGCGTCCTCCAATGACATCACCCAAGAGACTAATTCTACCTCATTTGCTCCTCATAACTCTAAAACAAAATAAAGACCATCCAAGACTGTTTGGTTTGGGGATTATTGATTACATTTGCAGCATAGCGGGACATTTAAACCCACATGCCATATTGTGTTGCATTTTTATGGGACAAAACAGCTGCACGACTGGGTGAAAACTTCCAGCTCTTCAGGAAGTAAACATGACTCGCTATGTTTTGTCTTATTTGTTATTTCTCATCTTTAATCGCATTTTTGAGGATCTTACGGTGCTCAAAAACATATGAAACTTTGCACACATATCAGGACTGGTGAATATTTTTAATGGAACATTTTTAAAGAGTACACAAGTCCCAGCTGAATTCACCTCATATTACTTTTCTCTGAGTACTGAGATAGAGGAGCATGTTCTAGGTTTCATGGAAGCAAATTATTTGCTAATCTTGAATCTTGAATCACTGTGGAACTCTTGGGACTGTATTATTGAATCTCTATTTGCCTGCGTGCTTCCAGACCTCTGAATCACTGCCCACATCTTTTCAGCAATTCAAAAAGGTCTGGCACTGTGCTCCGAGGTTGAAAAAACAACAACAACAACCAGGGAGTTGGAGGTTGGAGGTAGGATGAAGAATGGGAAAGTCATGTTCTTGTGCCAAAGCCAGAAACATAAATAAATCCATGAAAAGTAAGATGGTCATACAGGTTGCGTGTTAGGGTTGCAACGGTATGAGATTTTCACGGTATAACTGTCTCAGAATATATGCAGCTGTTTCATGGTATTAAACATTATTATTAGCAGTTACAATGACCCTTAAAGAGATTAAAACAGATTTTTTTGCTAAACAAGCTGAAGTAGAATTGAGACTTTAAAACCATTTTTAATAGAAGTATGTGTGTAAAAAAAAAAAAAAAAAAAATCTCCCATTTGAAAATAAATAAAACATGTTTTCAATACTCTGGATAAACAAATATACACAGTACATTTTCATACCACGGTGTACCATGAAAGCAGTGTATTGCTGCAACCCTACTGCCTATACAGAAATAACAACAGCATATTTTCTTCATTCCACATGACAAATTTTACATGCATCTTCTGTTTTTTTTACTAAAGATGTTGTTGATGAAAGGAGGGAGGGAGGTATATCAGTGGTCATACATTTTTCGATCCCTCTCCTCCTTCCTTTGACATGATGTCAAAAATATAATACAATCTGGCCCACAAAATATATATTTTTTTAATTTAATTACTTTTCTAGTCATTTCTTACCAATTTAAACTATCCCATTCATATACAACTTAAATAAAATCACTTTTTATTTTTACTTACATTTATATATTTGATTTTGCTCAAAATAATAGCAAAGGTCAAAGATGTCCCCGACTGCCCGGTCAGTTTTTGATAAGAGGAGAGCGAGCACAGACAGTGGAGAGGCTTTATTTGTTGTAATGGAAATAAAAAAGTACATTTTCAGAATATTGCTCTTTCTAGTAGTACTTTGAAGTGGCCCTCCTATGACATGACAATACCAGCAGTGGCCCCAATCCAATTTGAGTTTGAGAGCCCTGAATGTATATGTTTACTTTTTTTTTCTTTCTTTTATGTATGTGTGTGTGTGTGTGATTCCATCCATTGTATTCATTTAGTTTTTTTCTAAAATGAAAATGTAGACTGCATTCCCCTCTCCTACATCTTGAAACATTTCTTTAATAAAACATACTTGACAAAAAAAAAAAAAAAGAATGTTATTGGAAGAGATACTGTGTGGTTAGGCCAAAATACCAACTCTCATCTCACTCGCTCAAAACAGAAAACAGCCAGTAAGAACACGTTAGTCTCAATAATGAAATAAAAACATTTTGTACAAACCCTGCAAGACAACAATCACAGTGGTGCTATAGATTTACTGTCAGGCCAAGCGTTGCCCAAGATGATTGTGATTGGTTTAAAGGAATACAAACAAGCCAGAGCATTTTTTCCTCGAAAGCAGAGATGTTAACTTGTGCAGCTTATACTCCAGCACTGACACAGCACTGTGGAGGTCTGGCAATGCAAGACTACTGTCAATGCATTGAGCCATTACAGTATTAATACGACTTTGATGAACAAAGACGAGCCATACATTCTTTAATTGGCAACAAGATGAAAGACCTATTGCTCGCATTGACTTCAATAATGAAAAAACTAAAGTTAGAAATCTTGGTGTTTTAACAGACTCAGATAAAAGCTCCAGCAGCCCCATGTGGGCAATAAGTAAATCTATATTTTATCTTCTAAAACACAATCAAAGGTTTCATGTGCAGAGATCTATAGAAACTGATCCATGTCATCATCTGCAGAAGAGTTGATTGTTATCATTGGACAAGTGCAACAGGCTGAAACTAGAACTCTAATAAGAACAAGAAAACGTGTTTCAACTAGTTCATGAATCCATTAATGTGTGAAAGCCAAAATACATTTCTGACGTGCCTGAAGAGTATAAATCCAGCACTCGCCAATTAGTGCCTAAAGTCAGAAACATGCTACATCTCCAGTTAGCTACGCTGCACACAGAACTTCCATAACATGTTTAAAGTGCAAATTCAGCCACTTCCACGTCCAAATTAAAAATGTACTCCTGCACCTTTGATTTATTATTTCTGCACTTCTACTTGCTTTATTAAGTTTTGGGTCTTGAATGAAACTGAACTGAATTGAAACTTTTTTAATTTATATTATTTTATTCAGTATTAATCAGTATTAATTTCCTTTGCATGACATTTTTTTTAATTAAATGCTGTGAATTGTCTTTGTGTTTCAAAGGTGCTAGACAAATACATTTGCCTCATAATTTGGATTTTACTGAATTCTTTCTCTGCAGGAGACAATGATGAAACTGCAATGCATGTTTTCATTTTTGCACGAAAGAGCAATACAATTCTTTGTAGAGGGAATACATTTTTATGGCGAATCAGAAAGTAATGTGGATTACTTACACTTACAGGCCACTTTATGCACACCTGTTCAACAAATATCTAATCAGCCAATCACGTGGCAGCAACTCAATGCATTTAGACATCTGGGGGAGAAAGGTGCTGTAAGTGACTTTGACCGTGTCATGGTTGTTGGTGCCAGACGGGCGGGTTTGAGTATTTCACAAACTGCTCATCTACTGGGATTTAGAAAAGGAGAAAAAAAGTCCAGTGAGCGGCCATTCTCATGGGTAAAAATGCCTTGTTGATGGCAGAGTAACTCAAATAACCACTAGTTACAGCCGAGGTATGCAGAAGAGTATCTCTGAATGCTCAGCACGTCGAACCTTGGAGCAGATGGGTGACAGCAGCAAAAGACCACATGGGGTGCCACGCCGGTCTGCTAAGAACAGGAAAGTTACTGAGGCTGCAGTTGGCACAGTCTCTCCAAAAGTGGACAATAGAAGATTGGAAAAACGTTGCCTGGTCTGATGAGTCTCAATTTCTGCTGTGACATTCAGACAGTATAGGGTCAGAATTTGGCGTGAACAACATGAAAGCATGGATCCATCATTTTATTGTCAGGGAAAACTAGGACGGGCATTTTTTTCCCGTCAGTCAGTGTGCAGTGTACTTCTGGGCACATTTCCGTCCTCAGAATTAGCTGCAGAGTGAGACGTCCTCTCTTTCATGCTGCTCTGCTTACAGCTTCACTTTCAGTTTTACAGTCAGCTGCAAGCTGCAGAGAGTCTGCGGCTGAGTGAAACTGATCTTCTGCTTAGAAGTGAATTTACAGCCCACAGCAACTTACTACGCTATAGTCCCTCGCTTATCTTTGTTATCTTGTGTCTGCAAATAATGTTGTTGCACATTTCCGATTAGCGTAGTTAGCATGCATTAGCTCGGAGGGCTAACTTGGCTTGTTTACTGTATTATGTGAATGTGGCTGTCAGCCTGAACATCCTGCTGAAAAAAAGGGAATGTGTGATGTGTTTATACTAACACTAAGTCAGTTTAGAGACAGTGGTCTGTGGATCAGGCTGTTGACATTCTGGTTTAAATGCTGTAATGCCGTCTACACGCTGCGCACCACACCACGCATAAACTGAAATAAAACTTAAACCATCCGAGTCGACAAAATTCTGAGTCAAGTACAGCCCTATTGAAAACTATGACCCATTATTTTACCTCAGGCAGTCATTTCGTTGGTGTATATCTTCCCAAAATGGGTTGCAGGCCTATTTCTCATGTTCTACTCAAGATCAGTTAGGATAAATGAGTCATTTGTCTGGTGGCTTATTTAGCAGACGTATTGTTAGAAGAGAGAGACATCGCTTTTTGGCTTTGTCTTAAAATAAAAGCACAGAAACAATCTGCACCAAGTCTCTTCTTGCTCCAGCTTTAGATTTTAAACACTGATATCTGCAAGTAAAGGTAATACATCTTAGCTCTGTACTGTACGTGCGTGCCGAGAACAAAAGACAAAATCAATGGCGGCAACGGAGGAAAACTATGTATAAGCATTTGAGGAGCTGTGGATGAGAACGGGAACACACATTTGTGTCAAAGTAAATGTGAGAGAGATTCAATAAAGATAGAAACTTAAAGCGTGTGTGTGTGTGTGTGTGTGTGTGTGTGTATGTGTGTGTACAGTAGCAGTGTCAGCAGTGAGACCGCATTAGCGAGGGCAGGGGAAATGTCAGCCCATCCGTCAACATGACATCTGCAATCTCTCCTCCTCTCTGTCCGTCTCTATCTGCTTCGCTCTCATTTACTTGGCTACACTATTCAGGACTTAAAAGCTCTTTCTACCCTTTCTAACAATTGTTCCCTCAAACACTTTGGCCCTGGGTCTCTATCTTACTCTCTGAATCTCCCGTTTCTCTATCGCTCTACTCATCTCCATCACATTTCTTCTCGGTTAGTCTCTCTCCATATCTTTCCCACCCTCTCTGGTTTAATACAGACATCCATCTTGCAGACGTTTTGGGGGATTTTTTTTTGCAGTGTGTGTATGTATTTTTTGATTTTACATAAAAAAAACAAGAAGATGCTCACAATGTGGCTGCCCTTTAAAAAAGCTGTGTACCAAGCTGCTTTTTTTTTTTTTTTTTTGGCTGAGCAGCGCGCTTTCAAAAGTTGAAAAAAGCTGACCTTTTTCAGAAAAGCACATATGAGAGAAACTGCTTTTTATCAGCTGGCCAATCACGACAAAACAAGAGGAGGAGGGAGGATGGCACTTTCCTATAACAACAACAAAGATAGAGAGAAACTTTAAAGTACAGGAGGAGCTATGTGACATATCCAGCAGATTCATATGTACTCGGGCGATATGAGGTGATACGATTCGATATATTGTCAGGCGATATAATGTGATATTTTAAATCTAATTTTAGGAAAACTGTCGTAGTAAAAATAACACACTACCTTATGCATATATCAAGTCACATGGCTGAAGATAGATGACAACACTGCGAACAGTCTGGGGTTTGAACAAGACTAAATGAACCAGTCTGCCACGAATCTTTGCATGTAAACTATTCATTAATAATCAATAGAAGCAAACAGAAGAAGGGCACTTTCTCTCCACAGTGCTGTGGAGATATGAGGTTCTTTAAAGAACTTGATAATAAATGGTTCCTTGCAGAACCTAAAAAGCTATATAGCATCACCATGAAGAACCATTCGGCTCCAACTTCAACCTTTATTTTTACACTTCAGTATGTATCCCATTTTTTGCTGAACAACTCACACGGAAACTTACACACACAGGAAATTGGTTTTCCCATTGAAGTATTATATTTCTCCTCCACCTCCACTTTCCTCTCACGTCGGTGCATGTAAGCTCAGAGGCTGCCTTTTGAAAGGCCAGCAGCCAACGGGGTCAAAGTTCAAATTGATTGAACCTTGTATGGAGTGCCTCGACCGCACGCCTGAGTGCTGCACATCATGAGAGCAGAACTCCAGCTCACGGTGCGTTACCGCTCTCCTTACATCCGACAATGAGGGATTTTATTGCTTTGCGTAGGTGGCCCTGGTTGGAGGCGAGCTGCATTCACGTGTTCCTCAGACGGTCCCGGTTTCCCAGTTGGGAAGTCGTTCCTCCGACTTCGGTGCGTTCGTGAGCTTAAAGTCGGAATGTGGAAAAAACATGGACGCCACATTATTGTCCATCATATTTTACATGAATTATGGGATTCTATCCCTGTTTTAT
>JAOVVB010267520.1:0-18463 GCA_028570985.1 Heterobranchus longifilis | reverse complement strand
GGTGACAAAGACAAATACAGTCTGCCTAGTGTAATCTATCCATTTAATCCGGCCCTGGCTGAGTTACAACATTTCCAGACAGAGAACATGTAGATTTTATGCCACCAGAGTGAAGGTGATGCTCTATTTAATTATATGTTGAAAACCAAGAGAGAGAAAGAATAAAATGCCCAGATGTACAATGCTGCACCTTTTGCTCAAATGGATGACAACAACAATGGACAGAGGAGACTGTGGAGCGAGCAGAAGGGGGCGGAGACAACACATCGCAGGGAAAATTAATATCCTGGCATTGGCCGCGCATGGGGAGCAACAGGCGCTGATGCAGCCGGGAGACGCGCCAGTCACACCAGGGCACGGCGATTAAAAAAAAAAAAAAAAAAAAAAAAAAGGGGGACGCGCACCAGCGCCGACCCTTGCCTGTGTTGCAATCCTTTCAGGGCGACTGTGCAGTAAAACACATTTTCAAATAACCACCATGCTTTCTATGCGTGGCTACTTGTTTTAGCTGCTCGGTGGATTTGGTCCGTTATGACACCAATCGGCTCATGGACGGTCGAGACAGCGGCCAGACACAATCGGCAATTTGTTGCAGGAGTTGCCACGGTCCAAATTGTCCGCATGATCGCAGCTGTCATGCAACATATCGAGCACGTCAAACTGGCTATACAGTGTTTCTCATGAGCCGTTGCTATGGCACCCGACCACACGACAAATGGCATTCACCCTACCAACTACTCAAAAACATGCCGTACTTCCACATTAAAACCGATGGATGGTCTTACCAGGCGCCGCGGCGAAGTCCACAAGCCTCCTCCTTACCTGGCGACCGATCGGTGTTTTCC
Organism: Heterobranchus longifilis; assembly: GCA_028570985.1. NCBI lineage: Eukaryota > Metazoa > Chordata > Actinopteri > Siluriformes > Clariidae > Heterobranchus > Heterobranchus longifilis. Next base: position 17,618 of record JAOVVB010267520.1, on the reverse strand, counting down.
TTTTTAATCGTCTGGATAGCTGTTTGTTTTCCCAGGCGACGACAGCATCTCCGGGATTTTTTTTTTTTTTTTTTTTTTTTTTTTTTTTTTTACCTGGGAATCCCAAACAACTTCCGGGCCCATGCTGGGATACAGACCGAATAATTGTACAACAGAGCTCTTGATTCAGTGATTGTCGAATGCATCGATGCATGTCAGCTCCGGCTACAGCTGGCAATAAAATGAGATTAAATGTTTGCCATAAGAAGATTGCATAGGCTCCACAGAAGACTATTATTATAGGCTGCTGCGCATTAATATCTGGAAATATTGGCTACGAGATGGCCAGCAAGCCTGCTGCATTTAGTAAAATTATTCATTGAAGATTCAGACACAGTTTATGATCAAGGCCTCTTCCGGAAATGCTGGAGAATTTAGTAGGCGAGTTATTTTAGCCTACTTTTTTTTCTCTCTCTCTCTCTTTGGTGACTGTCTATATAACCTACATGATTATTACATAATTGAATAATTAATTTAAGTATTAAAAATGAAAGGATTTGTACTTGGTGGTGTTAGTTTAGCATTCAATAGCGAGCAAACACACATTAAAAACATAAGTAAAATTGTTGTGATGAAATAGTTTATGGTGATATTACATCAGTCGCACCACAAGGTGGCAGCAAAGTGCTGTTTGAGCCCAAACTCTGCCAAGTAACCAATCAGACAGCTGTGAAATGTGCAAGTCTATGCATGCTCTTGATTTATGTTCCATGAACAATAGAAGAGTTCATTTGCAAAAAACACACACGGATAAAAGCCATTCTAAAAGTGAATAAACCAACCGATTTTCCCTTGATTGCACAATACAAAATAAACATTATTTTTGAAATATATATATATATATATATCAAAAATAATGTTTGAGATGTTATCAAAAAACATGATTTAGGAAACTATATAAGAACAGATATCTTTTTGCAAATAAACCCTACGATCAAGAGTCTCGCTGTGCCCTCAGTCAGTGAGGAACTATTTGAATCGACGAGGTTTGTGCCGTCGTAGAAGGACTTCATAAGCCTCATGGATCTTCACAAACATGGCCTCTGCATCTTTGCTGGGGTTGTGGTCTGGGTGCCATGTCTTGGCCAGCTCCCTGTAGCTGCGAGTTATGTCTTCTAGAGAGGACTCTCCTTCCAATGACAACACCTGCAACACAGATATACCCAGAAATGACTTTACTCACTGACAATGCTCAGACTGATGCACAGTATGGTAACTTGTCACGTATATCTTTCCAGAGTTAGAAGCCTGCTCACCTGCAGTGCTTCTTTTTCTCTCTCACTGTACTCTTTGAGCAGTATTTCCAGCACCTTCCTCCAGGCGTCTTCGTAGTACCCCCCTCCAGTAAGAACACACAAGAACCGGTATGGCATTAACAGAATGTACTCAAACACATTTCTGAGCCAAGGCAGGAACCAGAACATATCCAGCAGTGCTGCTACACAGTCTGACAGGTAGTACAGTGTGGCTGTGGTGTTGTGGAAAATACAGTAACCCAGCGGAGCGGAGAAGGCCAGCCAGGCTAGACCCAGCCTGTAAAGCCGTGGACCTGGATAAAAGAAATGTAATTTTAGTGGGTCTTAAAGATTTAGAAAGAAGCAGTGTTATCATGGTGTAAAATGAATCCGATGGTAGGGGTGTGAACCTTCTCTTTGATTCGATTTCAATTCTTAGGGTCACGATTCAAGTCAAAATCGATTCCCGATTCAAAATCGATAGTAAAAGCATTTTCAATTCTCAAATTATGGCATGAAAGCAGAGTAAAGTGTGTACTAAGATTATACTAGATTATATTAGAGTTTTTATATTTGGAAAAAGTTATATAAACTGATAATGCAAATTGTAAACACACAAGCAACATTTATTCATGCTAAACTTCCAAAATTTCTGGAATTTCTCAATTCTCAGTGACTTCAAGATTAACAAGTTCAAGTTATGCAAAAATAAAAATGATGCCTGTGAGATAAATAAAATTGTTAGCTGCCTTTTTTTCCAAAACTTTCCAATTTCAAAAGTAAATTGTACACAAAATAACACCTTTAAACTGGTATTTTGTGTGATTTTTCAACAAATCACATTATGTTTGACACAACTTTTGACTTACTGTCCATCAGTAGCCATAGGTTATTTTGCAGAAAAAAAACATTGGAGGATTTTTGGAAGATGAAAATCTCGATTCTAACATGAATTGATTTTTCAGATGACATGTTGTTACACATTGTGAGATCACCTAGTTCCTGCGTGCTCCCAGGTGTCCGTGCAGGTTTGACCCTGCGGTGCTGTGCGGCGGTGACACTGGCAGCCAGGCTTATAGGGAGAGGCGATAAGGTGCTGCCGTAGAATATTGGGGAGGTTATGAGACAAGCAGTCAAAGTTTTTTGGAGATCAGAAGTCTGCTGGCCAACGCAGGACACCAGATGTACCCCTGCACCCACAGATAGAGGCAGAACGATCAAGTAGAAGAAATCGAGGGAGTTCAGTCCAATCAGAGCCACTGTGCCAAAGTAGATCCCAACACACACCTGTCCAACAAATCTGACAGGGCCCACAGGTGGAGGGACCGCGGGCCGAGGTGTTTTTCTCTCTTTCTCAGCATCTTGATTGGCCTCGCCGACATATGCAGGAATACGTATGAACTCTCTGACCCAGCCGAACCCAAATCCTCCCAGGGTTAGCATCCATAACAGAGCATGGCTGTCCCTTCCTAAATATAAATGGTGAAGGCCCAAAGGCCCACCCACTGCCCACAGGGCATAGGTTACCATGACGCTTTTTACCATCCTTTGGCCTCAGTGCATCAGTCTTTGCACATGCGAATATTAGTCATCCTTCATCGGTACCTGCAATGAAGTAACGGAAGAGTTTAGTCTTGCCTTGTCTCACTCTTTATGGACTGCCGAAAGCTATTTTACCAATTTTACATTATGCTTTTGCATTATGCACATCATACATTTTCATCCCATGTGCACAAGTCAGTGTTATACATTTCAGCGTGTTTTCTCCATGATCTGTGTGCTGCTTGGCAGAGGGATTTTTAATCTCTGCGATCCACTTCCCTGTAATATATTATATAAGAGGGATTTATCTTAGCTCACGATGGGCATTGTCATTTTAAGCCATTACATGATCCAAAACATAGCAGGCTGTAACTGTCCATGTTATTACATGTGTTTTCTGAGAGAAAACATATCACATGTTGTACAAAAATCTGAAATTGAGATTGGTAGGCACCAATGTTTCTCTACAGGCCAATCCACAATTAATCCAAAGGTTATGTCACACAAACCGTTCAATGTATTTACTTTACTACTGAAATACATTTAAGATCTATTTGGTTTTGTCTAATAAAAACTAGATTACTTACTGAGCCAATAATTTAAATTCCTTATCCCGAGAAATCCTTTCCTGTCCTTTCCGTAGTTGAAGTTGTTGCATATTGTTGCAACAGTTGAACTTTGGATCATGACAATGAGATTACACTGCGGACATCAACATTTAGGTCCCTTGATCATCTGAACTGATAGGGTGAGGAAAAGGTCTAACTGGGACGTTCATGAGAGATAGGACAGTGCTTTAAATAATGCCTTAGGTTGTTCTGTAAACATTTTAAAGAACAATGCATTGCAAACACAAAGCTATACACACACTGAGAACATTTAACCTGGGATTAAAGCCTTATGTGCAACAACAATGACAGAAAATATCATAGAAATCCCTAAACATATTCCCTGAAAATGATATGAAAACAAGGAGAAAACTTTAGAGAAGTTTAGTGATCATACTGAGCACTTTCTTCATGAGTTGTTCCTGATTAACTCTGAACCAGCTGCTGAGAGGCACAACTTGTAACAACTCATTACTTCAGTGGTTCCCAAACTTTTTCTGCAAGGCCCCCCTTTTGTAGATGAAAAATATTTTAAAGCATACATTTAAACCAGGCAGTGTAATGTGCAGAGTCCATACATACTCTGTATCAAATATCATTTCGGCTGTGCAGTAAAACATGTTGCCAATTCATGTTTTATTATCATCTTTCTGTGTTGGTTTGTGTTTGTTGTCGCTGTGTGCCAGTGGTTGACAATGATTAAATCCAAGAATACAGCGATGTCTGCCTGCCGCAGATCTGCGTACCCGGCAATATGGCGGTGACGGTCCTCTGGGCAATCCAGACCACAATGCAATGCGACATAACGTCGTTGCCCCAGATTACAGTGGTGAATGCATGGGTGTCGTTTTGTGTTGAAAAGTGGTGGGGACATAATGGCTCAGATGAAAAAAAAAAGTTTTGGTCTTCAACATAGGCGATTTTAGACAATGTAATGGGGGGATCCGAATGAGGTCAGAGTAGATAATTACGGCGAGAAAAAAATTGCATAACAGCGGATCAAAAGGGCATAGCCTAGGCTACTACAGAGTCGACAAGACGAAAACACTCAGCATAAAATGCACAACGTCGACCACAGCAGACATTTAAGTCACATGACTGATGTTTCATCCAGTGGTTTCATCTGCAGTTCATGTTCACATTGCGTAGCTGTTTGTCATGTTCTCAGAAAGAAAGTGGAAAACTTGGACCAGAAGAAACTATGTCAAGAATTTGTCACAGTTACTGATCGATGCTTGCACGTTTTTGGGTCATTTTAAGAATCAGTAGGCTGGAGGGAATTTTTTTCTTTTAGCCTGCATTACTTTTTTGGACAATGCACATTTATTTCTTCTTTATTTACATTGCACTGCACAGTGTGTTCTTCTTATTCTTCTTATTGTGCAAATAAAACTCTCAAGGCATTCTCATTTCTTGGTGCAAGCTATTTTTTCACAAATGATGCTGTTAAAAAGTGGTGGGGACAAAAATTGACCATTTCAAAAAGTGCTGGGGGACATGTCCCCAGTGTCAATTACACTTATGGGTGATTGGCAGCTACCTGTTAGCTCTTGCTCCGGGCTCCTCCGCTCTGTGTGGCCCGGTGTGGCCCCGCAACCTGACGACCTCTCCGGGCTCCTCCCGGCTCCTCCGCTCAGTGTGGCCCCGCCCCCCGGACGCCCTCTCTGGTCTCCTCCGCTGTGTGTGGCCCCGCCCTCTCGACCCCTCCTTGTTTGTCTTTTATCACGGAGGGTGCAGAGTGTAGCTAGCAGCAGGCTAGCTCAGGCGTTTAAATGCAGCCGGGCTGGACAACCACACATCCACGGCATTACTAACAGGATGCCCCGTGTTTTAACTTTTTAACCATTTCTCTCCTTCCAGCGCTTTTAAGCCTGAGGATACTGTTATGGTTTCGGAGAATGGAAACGGACGACGTGTCGGTTAGAGAGCAACTTTTCCACAACCGTGTCCGGGAGACCATAGTAAGTAACGCTGTGCTAATGTAACCGTCGGTTAATATGCATATTAGGGGTCACCTCTGAGAAAACAATCAGGACAAGAAAGCCACTTGTGTTGTGTTTCGCGTGATTTAGCGGTTGCTTAACTCTCCAATTTAAGTTGTTAAAGTGTCATATTTCAGCATTGAGCAACAGTGTCTGTAACAATAAGTGTAACGTGGCTTTTAGTTGATTTCATGTTAATATTTGAGTGTTGTGGCTGAACTCCTGTAGACGTTAATGATTGCACGGATGCAGCTGGTCATTGTTAGTGGTGTGGCACTGGGACATCAAACAGCTGACTCAGCATCTCTGGCTCTTCCTTTGAGTTCATAAAGACCTGAACCTCTTCTCAGATCTTCATTTATCTGTTTCCCGTTGTTTCGATCAACCTACTTTTACATTTGATTATGCTGTTAATGATGCATTTTACTTTGACTGTGCTGGCTTTGTGCAACACCGACACCCTGTTGAACTTCAGACTTGCCAGATAGATCAGTTGAGTTACAGCAGCGCACATGGATACTGACCTTTAACCCTAAAAATGTACAATCACAGTTAATTTTCTGAGGTTGGAGATATTGCTGATACAGTGTTGCATAAGAAACAATGTCAAACAACACCTTTTCTGCTGCACATGTTGGAGTCAGTGGTCGACTTATCAATTTGTCCTGGTTTTGCTAAACTGTAAATAGATAAGAATAAAGCTCCAAGTTCACATTGTACTAGTACATAGATGATCAGAAACTGTGCAGCTGTAGCATAGGCCAGCAAATTGGTGTACATACATAAGCGCCAGCTGCCAGCCAAACAGCTGACTACTCATTTAAGTCCAGCCAGCTACTTTATTATATAAATTTTTCATTTAATGAATGAACAAAGGAATCAGTTATCATTATGTACATTGCACTGATTCAAATTCACATGCTTTGAGTCAAGTGATTCACATGTTTAGTTATTTTAGAGTTGTTTTTGGCACAGGTTTATTTTATTAATTTAAAACCAATACATAGGCTGGATAAGACGTGTTTAAAAACATGTTCCCTCCTTAAAATAACATTCATTAACCATGGCATGTCTTGATGAACCTTACAGTGAAGGTGTCAATAAATAAATAAAAAGATCTAATGATTCTCAATTACAATAGTTGTGATCAGTCAGGAATAGGTGTGGTTTTCAATATTAATAGCTATTTAGAGATTGTGGGCTAAAACACACAAGAAGCCTGATTCTCCTTTACAGTAATTCACTACATGTTTACAGTCGGGTAGGCAAACTTTTTAGAATATGCAATAATTAAGATCAGTGTATATGATGGAATAGTGGCATTAGAATGTGCCAGAGATCACCACATTTGGGCTTTTACATTGTACATTTATGGATGAATTATGTAATATAAACATGAATGATCCGCTATGGAGATGAGTCATTACAACAGCAAAGGTTGGAATAAATGAACTAGTGATGCCAAAATACCTTTTTTTCAGAGCAGACATTTACATGTCATAGCAGCAAAACTACATGTGTAACTAATAACATCAGTAAGGACTGTGTTATGCGTCCCAGCCTCAGGGCTCTGATATTATATTGGACAGTTTATGGGACTGAGCCCTCATTAGTGTCATTAGTAGTTACACCTGTGCTTTTCCTGACTTGCTATGAGTCAACATTTCTGCTGTGAAATTGCTTTCAGTGGTAAACGCATCCAAAGCAAAATAGTCTGAGACAATTTAAGGTGTTTTTGCTCCACATCACCAAAACTGACTTTCTCCATTTTTGCTTTTAAGTGGTAGTTGTTAGATCATTCTGCCCACTTTAGGTATCATAGACAGACCTGATTACATCTCCAGAGACAATCCCATGTCAAATATTACTCTTAGTAGCAGATATATATATTCAATTGTGTAGAATTACCTTTACATGAGCAACTGATAAAGTGACAAATAGGAGTATGCACGCACATCCAAACCAAAGCGGGCAGGTGCTGAGCCAAAAGTGAGCAAATCATGAAGTAAGGAAATAAATAGCTAACACACTGCAGATCTCCATTTATCCAATTAATTATCGCACTTGGGTGGTGACGTTTCAGGTGTAATTGGATAATTGGAGGCCTGCAGCGTGGGAGCTATTTACAAATAAAGTGCCCATGTGTATTCTTAATTTCTTATGCCCTTGTTTTGTCATCGTCCCTTTCACCTAAAGACCTAATGCTATTAGTCGACACCCCCATCCTAAGCCACTGGCTGGCCTCAAGTCTCCAGCTTAGCATCTCTTCTCAGTGCTCCCTCTCAGGCTGATCAGCTGCCCCTGCATCTCTGGTTATTAATGGCTTTAGACCGAGCTCATCATTGGTCAGCTCATTTGGAATAGAAGAGCATGTGGCAGGCAGCAGTTGTAGTATTTCACATAGCAAAGCATGGATACAGCAGTGATAGCATGGCAGAGTGAGAGGATGACAAGTATAAGTTATGTGTTTCTGAACATTACATTTTAAACCTGAGCATAAAGCTAATTTAATTTGTGCAGTGCACATCAAAAAGTAGAAAAAAATAGAACATTTTACTATCGGTATTAACTTTAAAGGAGCAATAGGCGAAATTCATTGTTTTTAGATTTCAGGAATGAAAAAAATTGCTATGTAAATAACCTGTGGCGTAATTTCATCTGGAGAAGAGCGTGACATCACACGCCCTCTCTGTGTGTTGTTCTCAGCCTTTTTGTTTACATGACGGGACGGCCACGTGTGCATGTTAGTGCATGTGAATCTCCGCCTCCCCTCCCCTCGGAACCGTTGACTCGACTTCAACTTCATGCAAATGAGGTCCGGCCAGCGTGACGCGGCCGGCGCAGAGGAGGGCGAGGGGGAAAGGGAGGAGTGGCTGCTGAGCTCCTTTGTTTTGGTTTACATGCAGTGCACAACTGCGACATCTTGCGGTGAAATGATTTCGCCTATTGCTCCTTTAAGGATCTACCTGAAATGTCTGCATTATCTTAATTACACTTAACTTTAATTTCTGCCTTAAACATTATCAGCACTCTGTCAAACTGAATTGACACTGCAGAGCAACAGAACAATCACAACTCAGTGGACATACAACACTTTGGATACACATACAATCTCGACTTCAAGTAATTGCTTAAAATTCATAAAGTGAACAATAGTGCAAAATATGTCAACCAAATAGTTAAAAAAAAAAGATTCATGCTGCTTATTTCTTCACCGAAGAACTAAACAATTGGGTTGGTGTCGGACTATTTCTGCTGGTTGTGTCGGGGTGTTTCTGGATGCACGTTTGGCTCATGAGTCTCTGACAATCAGACGGATTTCGATTTTACAATTGCAAGCTGCTTATTTGCCCTTATTACACATGAAGTCAAACATTTTCAGCATACAGAAGAAATTGCCATCAGGTGCCACTTTCTGTCAAGTCCTCTCGAAAAACACACATTCACACAAAGTAAACACCCTGATCCTAAATGTGATTACAACCCAAATATCTTACTGATTTACATTTTGAGTGTCGACTAACATGTAGTACTCCATAAATGCTTTGCAGAGTGATCTCTTAAACAACTGGAGTTGATTTATTCGCAGTGACTGACTAACTCTTGTACAGCGGACTTGAAATACACACTACCAGAGTGACAGTTAAACTACACCACGAGAGCATTAAGGTAGCAGAAATATACAGCACAGAGCACAGACTGAGCACAGCCCACTTCATTCAGAGCGACATCAAAGTGTCAAACTGAGACAGTGAGTACAAGTGTCTGATCATTACACGACTTTCTGATTAGATCTGATGAATTTAAGACATGTCCTACGTATGTTATGTGAAATGAAAGTAACCCAAACTGAGTTGCTTCACGGTACAAGAACCAACCATATAACTGAGGACAGGAAAAAAAATCCACCTTAAAACATAATATCCATGTTGTTCTACTCTCTGGTAGCCTGAAACCAAAGAACAAAGACGGACATGAAAAAAGGAAACAACACAAACAAAATGCCTGTGTTGTTAAAGGAAGAAATAGCTCCAGCATGTAACTCCCCGTAAAACCACAATTTGTCGTTTACACTTCAGTTGTGTACGGATTAAACCAACAACATTTAATTTAATTTAATTTAATTTAATTAGTGAGCTTTAGAGGTGCTGGTAGGTGGATAGGACAGAGCCAGGCCAGCTGTTTCCCCCTGCTACATCCACATTACTACGTTTTCATTTTAAAGCGCATATCTTTTGCTACGCTACACAACTGAGACTGTTTTAGTTTGGAAACTATGCGGTTGCATTGTAGTATGGATGAGCAGAAACGATGACACAGACACCCATGTCAGTCAGTCAGTCAGTCTTATCAGTTAGATAGGTCTACATATCGTTTGTGATGTGTTTTTGTGTGGGTACTCTTTTCCCCATGGCTTCATCCACCAACAGATAACTCTCCTGGTACCTCTCTAATATGTCGCTGTATTTGCTTGTGCTTTGATTTCCACCATCTTTACCGTCTCTTACTTTCAGTAACAGTTCCACATCATCGTCGGCCCAAGCAAAGTAAGTTCTGGTCTTCTTCCTTTGCAGTATTTTCTGTTGTTATTATTAGTTCTTATAATACATCCATGATTTTCAACCGCTGAATCCATGCACTGAATAGACAATCTGCTTCCTGTTTACACCGGTAAGTGCATGCCCAGTGTGCGTGAGGTCATGCGAGATGTGTCCTCAGGCGTGTTAATACGGACAGAGATTAGTTCTGATATGGTGCTAAAATGCTTGTATGGATGGAGATCGTTTTCGTTTTAAAACGCTGGTTTAAATTGAAAACGTAGTAATGTAGCTGTGGCCTGTAATGCCTGCTGGCTGGTGCTTCATATTTAGCACACAGACATGAGAGTGGTATTGATCTTGTCATCTAACTCCCTGGCAAGAAAGCAAATAAGCTTATTTCCCAAAAATGTCAAACAATTCCTTTTAATTGGAGGTCGTGGCTGTAACTGCAAACCCAGAGGGATGCTGTGAATGGAGAAGATAAAAGGGAAACATTATGAGGTTTGCTTACAGTCATAAAATAAGTGGAATTTTCTGCTCAGTTGAATAAATCTGTCGATTTGCAGAATAATTAACTGGGGATTCATCGAACTTGAGTTTGAGCTTTTGCATCTGAATAAGCTTGCTTTGATTTCTGGAGATGTAATCATGTACTCTCAGGGTAGAAACACACCGAACACAGTGAGCTGGGTGGAGCCACCAGCTCCCATTCATTTTCTATGAGGCGACAAATCTCTCACAAGACCTGACCTTAGTAATGAGATTTTGGCTGTTTACTTTAGATTTGTGAAGACGGGTCAGGCTGTCCTGGGCTCTTGGGCAGTCAACAGAGAAGTTAAAGAAAGGAGAAATATATAATGTAATATATAATGTGTCCCTTGGGAGAGTGGGATTTAGAAGCAAAATCAAGAGATTGTCAGATGTAGGAGGTTTTTTGTTTTTCTATCAAATATTTCTTTGGCCAATATGACAACTACCAACTGATTGCTGAGGCAGTTATTCATTTCCTGCACAATACAGGTATATATCCAAGCATTTTGACTGTGAAGGAAGTAATTCACTTTTTATCCTCTGCAGCAAAGTTCAGTTTTATTTCTACAACTGACCACAGTCAGCCACAACATGTAAAAAACTACTAACTAAAGGACTAGTTTTGGGAAATGCACTTTTTCACTTTCTTGCCAAGAGTAAAATCTGCCTACCAGTGCATCAAACTTTTACTAAAAATAAATAGTCCTTGCACCTAACTTCCTGTAATAAAAAACACAACTTGTTTGTGTTTGGATTAAACAGGCGAGAGATAACATTTACAATTTTGAGGTGCCGGTAAGCTGGTAGTATTTATTTTTTTTAAACTTTGGACAGGGCCATGTTAGCTGTGTCCACCTGCTTCCAGTCTTCATGCTAAGCTAAGCTAATCACCTGCTGGCTCCAGTGTCATATGAGCTAGAATGGATCTTTTGACATTAGCCATGTGGGAAACTGGTCAGACAGCAAGACAACTCAAACTCATGGATCTGTAACTCAACCCAGATTTCCTGGATCTTATTTTATGTCTCACGCCACCACCAACACAGCTCCTTCCTTTGTTTTAATGCAGGGCTGTTTTTGTGTCAATGCCCACTTTATGGCCCCTCTAACAAAGGACAACTAATTTCACAGAAATTCATCCTGAAATCTGGCTTGATCTGCACAGTATCTGCCTGGCACAAGCAGAAACAACAGTGGAAGCAGCAGTAAACTGTTTTTGGCTTGACAGCACGATTGATCTGCACTCCAACAGCTGAGTGTTGGAAAGTCTATGGTTCTTGGCAGCCTTGTGTTTCAGTGTGTTTCCGTATGTTCTACCCTTAGAATCAACCTGAGTTCTGTGTCTACATTGTTGTATCTTGATAGATAAATTCCATGTTTTCAGTCTTGAAGATATCAAAGTTTCACTTAAAACTGTCCGAAGTCATAGGACGTGTGAAGTCTGAATTCGGGTCACTGGTTAGTGAGCAAAGTGTAGCTCATTCACTGCAGACAACGAGACCATTTGGTTATAGACACACTCTTATACATACACATACCATATTTCATGTACAGACTCACCAATACATGCTCATTAGAACATGTCAGAATTGAGACAGCCTGGTAGGTTGACAGATCAATGAACCTTAAACATTTCCCTGCATTTAAAAAGAAAACAATCAGCGTTAAACATCCAAGCATATAGATCATTCATTTCAATCAGCTCATTCAGTTTTGCACAAGTCAGTAGTTAGCAGACATCTTGGCAGCAACAGCAAGGACCAGTGGGTAAGGGACAATAAGGAGCAGGACCAAACAGAACAGACTTTACCAGTCAGAGATCTTAGTCATAAATGCACATTTCCCATTCCTGATGCTCCCCTCAGCTATTAATCTTGACGAAGAATGTGGGACAGGACGTTCTTTTCTCTTCCCCTCCTCACACTACAGGTATCTCCCAACAAGGACCCAGACTCATACAGGAGAGGTTGCAGTTAAGGACCACAGAGGTGCTAAACGGATTCTCCTCTTATATCTGTGATCCGCCCAGGTCTCCCCCGCCTGCGGGGTAATGCCTCAACCCACCTCCCCTGCGCAGCGAGTGCAGCGCCACAGTGCAACAGCCTCGCAGCAGCGACCCTATATGATACATGGGCTGTCCGCCACGGACTGGGCCGCGGCAGAACCACGCCACTGTTGGCACCATAGGGATGGCCACTGCCAGCAGATCAACTAGGAAGTGACGACTCCAGTAGCTTTTCTGAATTGTACCGGAGCCAGATGAATCTCCCTCTTCTGCTGTGGCGCCCCCTGTGGCGCCTTGTTCTTTAGTTTCATCTTCATCATCGTCCTCATCGTGCAACTCCACTATAGTGACACCAGCTATCTCCTCATGTGAAGTAGATTTCCTCGGCTGGGAGGTGTGAGGCTGTTCATTGTCTGGTGATAATCCTGGGCTACTTGGACTCGGACTTGTCTCTACCTGGGGTGATCCTGCTGATAGACCAACTTCTTGCTGCCCTTCTTCCATGCTGAGGTTTTCCAGTGTTGTCCCACCTTGTCTACCTTCTCCACAGCATCCTCCAAGCTTAAGCTCACCCTGCGTCTCTGCCGATGTCTCCACTAAATCGCACAGTTTTCCTGGTGCTTCCTTTACCACTGCACCCTGAACTTCCACCTCAAGCCCATCCTGTGATCCCATTTGTGTCTGCTGCCCTTTTTCTGCCAGTGTGATCACTGTTGCTTCCTCCTCCTGCTCCGTTGCCGGACCTTCCTTCTCTCTCTTCTCTTTCTCCTGCTTTTCCTCTATCTCCACTCCCTCTTCCCCCCCACATAGAGGACTTTCCATGGAACATGCCACAGTAGCAGACCGTGGTAAGGGAGGGATCAGCGGCGTTTTGGAGGCCAGGATAGGCTCTGTGGCTGTACTTAAGATCGTTGCTGTGGTTACTGAAGTTGTGGTGGTGATGGAGTCCAGCTCCTCCTCCCCCTCATCAGACATCCAGGTGGAGGTGGGGCTGCAGGCCTGGGAGCGGAAAGTGCGTTGCTCCGCAATGGTATCCAGATCGGAGGGGTAGCCTACAGTTGCAGGGATGGGGCAGCTTTCGGTCTGAATGCCCGTCTCCCGCAGGGGGTGCAGGTAGAGGTGGTGGTGGGACAGGCAGGGGTGGCTCATACAGCCCACTCCACCCAGGCTGCAACGAATGGGCGCCAGACGCTCACCTGTGCACAGCTTCTCATAGGTGGCGGAGTGTGGCATAGTGTGGGGCACAGAGTGGGACAAATTGTGAGGGAAAGAATGAGGTAAGGTATGGGAGTAAGTGTGAGGCAGAGAGTTGGGAAGAGAATGGGGCAGAGAGTGGGGTAGAGAATGGGGCAGAGAGTGGGGTAAAGATTGGGGTAGAGATTGGGAAAAGTGTGCGTAGGAGTTGAGTAAAGATGCTGTTTCCTCAGAGAGGAAGGCGGCCTCCAATAGGAGGTCGGCCCGGCTGGGAACGCTGCTCTCCCCACAGCACACAAAGCCGCTGTCCTGGGTGCCGTCCCCTGACAGACAAGGAAAGTCCGGGCCATTGCCGTTCCGGTCCGCAAGCGCCTGATCACTCAGCTTAGTGTAGGTGGAGCTCCGGGTCAGAGAACGGGCTGGGGAACCGTCGCAGGAGCAAGACCCCCTCCCTCCTACTGCTGGTTTGGGTATTCCCCCTGGACTCTCCCCTGATACCGACGCCGGTGCCGAACCTCCAACTCGGGTCCGACAGCCTGGTATGGGTTCCCCTTCCTTGGCTAATCCAGCCTGGGCTAGCTCCATGCTGAGCAGAAGGTTCTCCAGCTTGTGGTTCTGAGTGTTGATGTCCTGAAAGTACTTCTGGACCCCTATGTCCCCGCTGAGCCCCCCAGCATCACTGAGCCTGCTGCGAACAGTGTCCACAGCCTGTTTGAGCTGCTGGATCTCCTGACGCGCCTCCTTCAGGGCCAGCTGAGCCTCCACACGGTGACATTCTTCCTCAACCCAGTCCTCCTGCATCCTGTAAAGCTGGCCTCGCAGCTCGTCTATCTCTGTGTCCCTGAGAGGGTGAAAATGGAGAGGAGAAAAGGGAGAAAGAATGAAGGGTAGAAGGGCAGAGAACAAGAGAATTAGGAGGATAAAGATATTAGCCTTAGGGTAAGGGTTAGAAATGGATTCTTCACAAAAATCCTAAAAATATGTCAGACATTATAAGAACTGACTTTCTGGCCAATATTGAAAATGTCGATTTCCATTTCAGTATCTCACCTGTCTTGTAGAGTGTTGATGGTTTCCTTTAGCCTGGCCCGCAGGTGTCGGATGCACACCTCTTTCTGCTGCAGGGGTGTGAGGTACTGCTCCGGTGGAGGGGGCCGGATGCCATGGTTGTCCGTACATGACGTGTACTTCTGATGACGTCTAGGACACAAGCATATGGAAGGTGAGTTTAGAACTCATTTCACTTCAGTGAGTGGGGCTGTGTATTGAACCTCAGTGCTACCCATCTGTGGCACTGAGTATCCAAAACTGTCACTGTATTGAAAGCTGGCATTGAACGCCTCATCAAGTTCATGAGCAGGGCGTTCTCACTCCCAACTCGTCAAATACAGATGTTTGGTCAGTGGCTCTCGCCACCATCTGTATGAGATGCATCAGGCTTTCAACTAACTCCAATGTAAACCTATCTGTGTCATTATTAGATGCTCAGAGCAACTGACGTAGTCACAAAAGTCCACGTACAGAGGAGGCTGGGGTGGGGGATGGGTCAAACAAACACAGACTTTCACCCAGGAGACTGCTGTTCGTGTCCGGTGTGAAACCAAAAGTCAACGTTGCTTTCGATGACGTAGGCTACATTAGTTAAATTTCTTACATAATGTTCCTTATGTAAATTTGTTAACTAACACAGAGAACATAAGTTACATAACAAACTTAACCCAAACCACAATCTTTTCCTAAAGTAGCTTTGTTGCAAAAAAACCACACTATGCATAACAAGTGGAAACTAACGCGATGTACCCGACACGTCCAAAACTGATGCTAGAGAGGAACCTAGAGCGTCATAGTTTGAAACGTAGGGCCATTAGCCAAGTGGTGGTATTTGACCATTGAGAGTGAGAATGTGTTGTCCTAATCTACATTTGTTTATTTATTTGCTGATCAGCTTGATTTAAATGTAATTGCCAAGTTTAGACTGTATTCTATTATGTTTAAAATGTGTCATGTTTAGACATCATTTAACATTTGAGGATTTCTGGCTTCTTGTTAAATGAAAGAAAAGGGTTTTGTTGAAAAAGTGAAATTCAGGCTAATGAAACAGAATAGAAACACATGTTGTAGGAATATCAAGTTTCAGTTTCTATTTGTCACTTTGGTTTGAATGTGCAACCAATCATTCTGGGGATTACATTAGATAAGAGCACTTAGAGAAGCTTTCCATATCCATTACTGAACGGGCAGTCTGTGATGTCTTACCCTTTGGTGGGGCTGCAGTCGCTGCCTTTACAAGAGCCTGAGTTGCTGCTGCTGCTGAGGGAGGTGTTGCCATGGGGATCTCTATTACTGGGCGCGGCCGGTGTCCGCCTGGTCCAAAGTCAGAGGACACATGTTAACATGTTTCTGGTAACACCACGACACCGACACTCCAAACAACGAGGTGACAGTGAATTCTGTGAGCTGTTGAGCAAAACCATCATGACATCTTTCAAAACCACAAATTAAAAAAAAACCACACGAATGGAGCAAACGTCAATCGAGGTCCACTAACATGCAATACAACACCGACACACACAGTCACATTACAAATACAAAGGGCAAAGTCACTGTTAACAGACAACAGTTCTGCCTTAGAAACAAGAACACACTCATTTGGGCACTGACAGTGATGTGGCAGTATGTACTCTGTAAAGATGAGACCCAAACATTTAAAGAAATCAGGACCTCAATGATATAACTGCAAGAAGCATTCCTCAAAAGAAATAAAGTGAGGCTAGCTTTCACAAGAGTATGAAAAAAAGAAAATAGGACAAAGAAAGAGAAAAGAAGAAGGGAGTAACAGGTCAGACTAGACATGATGCTGTGGAAACAATTCTGTCAGATGTTTTCCATATTGTAACATCATGAAACATTCACAACAGTGCAAAGGCTTCCATCATTCCCATGCGTCAGAAAGTCAACACTGATGGTGAGGAAAGAAGAGGGACTCAGAACAGACCGAGACCGAGGGGTGGAGGGAGAGTTTGTTGAACGGCTGTGGCGATCTGGAGACTTGGTGGAAGCGTATCCTTTAGTCGGCGACTTGGTCGATGCGTAGCCTTTAGTCGGGCGCATTGAGACCATATAGCCTGTCTCCATAGGAACGTAGTCTAGCTCTATGAACCTGCAGTAGTCAAACCTGACCAGGCAGAGACAACAGGGTGTTAAATCACAGAGGACACCAGGCTGATACAATGTGCATGCTACAAATGTGTGCACACTATTGAGGTGCAACGTGATTGCATGGAAAAGCGTATAAATAGCATGTCACCTTTTTCGTGTCATATAATGCATTTTAAGCTTTTTGCGTGTCATTTTATGCTCTGTTCCCATTCCCAGCTTGTCACAGATGGACGCATCAGGAAGCCTTGACGCCACTTTTACACGCCAAACTATAATGCTTCTCCACAGTCGCAGTTTGAAACATGTGGTTAACGTTGTGAATTAAAACTAAATTTTCAAAAGAAATTAGGCGGTTAAAGCTCTGGTAGGCAGAATATTTTTGGTGTCATTGGGCAAAAATTCCACACTAACCTTTCAGCATATTGTAATTCAAGTGGTCGGCAAGAAAACTAGACTTCTGCACCTCTCTTTTCTGGTCTGTTTCAGGCTTTAGACAATCTAGGACATGAGGGGGAGACTTTGGTTCTTATTGGCTGTTATACTAATACAGATGCTGGTAAAAGAAGCTAAGTCTAGTTCAAGGCTAAACCATTAGATAATAGACTTTATTATCATCCATCTATATACAGAGCAGTACAGTACATAGAGGAACAAAATTGTGTATAAATGCAGTCCAGTTTATTGTTCAGGGAGCGAATATTTGCTGTGAAAACAGTCTGGACAGCTGCTCTGTTGGGGTTAGCCTTTAGCCTAGCTGTTTCGTCTGCTGTGTTTACGTCTCC